>NDXB01020690.1:0-29127 GCA_002631895.1 Agapornis roseicollis
TTTAGAGACAAGGATGTTGTGTGGGACAGCGTCAAACGCTTTGCACAAGTCCAGGTAGATGACGTCAACTGCTCTACCCCTGTCCATGAGTTCCATAGCCCCATCATAGAAGGCCAGCAAATTGGTCAGGCAGGATTTCCCCCTAGTGAAGCCATGCTGGCTGTCACCAAGCACCTCGTTGTTTTTCATGTGCCTTATCATGCCTTTCAGGAGAATCTGCTCCAAGATTTTGCCAGGCACAGAAGTGAGACTGACTGGGCTGTAATTCCCTGAGTAATTCACTTCAATGTGAAACAATAGCTGGTATCAGTTTGCCAAGTGCTCTTGTCTTAGACTCATAGAATTATAGAATAGTTAGGGTTGGAAAGGACCTTAAGATCATCAAGTTCCACACCTCTCCCCCCGTCACAGGCAGGGACACATCCCACTAAACCATGTCAGCCAAGGGTCTGTCCAATCCAGCCTGAAACACAGCCAGGGATGGAGCATTTACAACCTCCCTGGGCAACCCATTCCAGTGGAATGGAATATCTTCCCACAGGAAAAATGGTACCCAAATAGCAATGTAACAAAGAAGCACCCATACTTACCAGGATCATTCATTGAAACTAGTGGCTAACTCTTCTGGTGGCCATAGATTTTCAAAACCCATCTAAAACAATAAACTCATCAGATTTCCAGCCTCACTGGAAAAGACTGAGTGGGACAGGTTAGGCTAAACTGTCTTTCTGCAGAGCTGAATGATGCAAGCCTTGTGTCACTCCTGTGCTCAAGCACAGATTTCGGAGAGGCATGCGTATACTGAACAGTTTGAGAATAATGCAGTTTGTCAGCTGCAGCTCAAACCTGGTTGTATCACTGTAAATGGTTTAACAAACCCTAACTAACCAGCTACTCTTTCAGTGAAGGCCCAAGTTAACTCATGAAAACACTCAGCATGTTCAAGTATCTGCTTGAAACTAACTCACTCCTCAGAAAATCTCATATGTTCAGATAGAGATTGCCTGAGAAAGAAACATTTTAAAATCTGTGATAAAGCTTAGCCACTTAACCAGTTCATACAGTGCTGAGATGTTCATTATACCTATTAAAGTTTTGTGATTCAAAATGTTGTCACTGTGATTTTTAAAACAGAACTGGATTTCGTCCGTTTTTGTCAATTCAGTCATATCAGAAATAATGAAACTATTGAAATAGGTGCTGGTTTTAGACAGATTTAAGTTATGACAGCAAGACCTCTGTAAGCTCCATTTCCAAGTGCAGTCAGCAGACTGTCACTTATGTATGATCATTTAATTTATTGGTATGTCAACAAAGAGTTGAGAGAACATTTCCTTCATGAATGTTAGACCCCATCTCTAATGCCTCAGTGGTGATTTGCTACCATTTGGGTTTTTTTTAGGTTTTTTTTGCCTAGTCTCAAAGAATCTTTCCACTACAAAGGTAAAGGTGCTTTTGACTTCTTTCTTCTGTAAGAGAAAACTAGGCAATAAGGTAAGGGGAACAGACCAGTGCTCACAAAACACACTGGCCAATGTATTCACTCCCAGCAATCAAGTGTCTCTGAAATCCACCGCATACAGCTAAACTCTCAAATGCCACTGGATTTGTTTTGAGAAGAACATGCTGAATATTTGGTACCACAAGCTAAAGATGATCTTCTCATAGATCACATTTCTGACCCTGCCACCTGCATAAAATGTGCACATATATCACATTCTACATGGATCCCAGACCTATTCAGACAAAATATATTACTTATTTTTTCCAGCACATTGAGTAATCTGGTTGAAAAGAAGGGGATGAAGTAAATATCCTTCACCCAAGATTAATAACAGTGAATGGAAACAACCATGTACCAATAAAAGAATATTTTTGATAGTTATCATTCCACTCCAGTCTCTCAAAGAAGGTAGTTTCACTGGAAAATTGTATCTATTCAGTAGAGGCACTGATTTATGGTATTTCTACAGGGCTGAACTGTATTCTTATGGTTAAATCAGCATTCCTGCAGCTGTGGAGCTTCTGGCCATGAATGTAACTAATGGTTAGTAACAGAAATATCAGCCTAATACAACTTTCCTACTTTTCTTTCCCCATTGCACAAGCATTAGCACCTTTTCCGCTCCCTTCCACCATATCTTTCTACTGCCCTATATTCTGTCTGTGCCTAGCACAAACATCTTGTTTGATGAGCCTTTCTTGTTCAAGTGTCCTAATTAAGCAACATTAACACAGTCAACTAGAACCAATTACACCCAACTAGTATTTATGCTAGACTCTCCTGCTTCTTCTCAGATTTGTTGGAGGAATGCTGGATCTTAAGGTTTTGTCTGCTTTTCCACCTGAAGCATCTCATCTAGTAAGATATGACCTTTTCCTATAGACTTCTATGAACAAAGAATCTCTCTGTGTTAAGAATAAACAGAGTATATTGGCTAGACTTATCTTTAACGTATACAGTTTATATCAAAATTCTTAAATGTTTATAAGTTTAAGAGAGAAGACCTAAACAACTGACTAGTTTCAGTAAATTACACCCCTTTATTTGCTTTCAGATGCTTTTTAGGGGCAAAAGCTTTGCTTCTCTATCCCTCCTGCACAACTGCATAGTTCCTTGGTGGTATGAGCAATGTTTGGATATGGCAGAATACCAATTGTGTGTGAGGCCAAGAGCTTAGCAGGATTCAAGAAAGGATTAAACATTTGTATGGATAATGAGAACATCCAAAGTTACATTAAACAGTGCAAAAAAAAAATAAAGGAATAAATCTTTGTTCTTGAATTCTGAAAGCAACCACTATCCAGTTTGGAGCTATGTAGAGACTTTAACCAGTAAGTAGGTTACAGCAGAGTTATGTGACTAGCCTGCTGTGTTACTAATACAATTCCTATATTCCTTTATTTCTGTGTAATCAGGCCTGCTTCAGTTCCACTAACACTGGACAACAGTTTGTCACTTAAAAGAAAATGAATGCAATTATATCTTGAAGAACTGATATAGTTCAGAACTACTAAAACAGTACGGTACTCTGTAGAAAAAGTGGCAAAAATGAATAAAGTAAGCATACTAAAAATACAGCAAATACTCCCATTTGTTTTACGAAGAAAAATTAGTTCTTCATACTTTTTTGTTTATTGGTGCTAAATACTAAAAGCCCCTTGTTCCCTTCTGTAAACACTGGAGATCAGAAACAAGATAAACAATAGAATGAACAACAGAGTTGTTAGGAGAAACTTAGCCTGGAAAAGAATTACACTGTTTCTCAGTATCATAAATAAAAAAATAATGGTTGGGGGTTTTTTTGTGTTTTGTTTTTTTTTTTTTTAAAAAAAGGACAATTTAACTTCAAAGACTTCCTGTGATTTCTAACAGTTGAAACAAAATCAGATTACAAAATCTTTTTTCATTTTCTTATATCCCCTCTCTAAAGAAGAGAGAAACCAGAACAAATGAAAACACAAGACTCATACACCTCCAGGAAATGCTTGCATAAGGCTTATTTATCTTTTAACTAACATTTGTTAACCATGGATTAGTGGAACAGCCTCTTGTAATTATGGTTACTGTTCCGTTTGTGGCTATCTTCATGAGGCCAGTGAATCTTTAAATTACAGGCTGACCACCCGGGAGCACAAGTATTGAATCAGCCACATCTCCATAGGCACCACATTTGGATGATTATCCCAAAAGATGACATGCTAACACACATACACAACAAAGAAGGTTTATGCTCACAGTTTCAGAGTCACTTTCAGTCCCTGTAGTGGTTTTGAGTTCAATAAAACCAGGGTGGCCCCTGACATAATGTGTTTCATTTTAATATGGAGGAAATAGCTGGTGAAGACAGTCTTTGTTAAATGCCAGTCATTCTGACAGCTATCACATCATCCTTCAGTT
Source organism: Agapornis roseicollis (assembly GCA_002631895.1). Lineage (NCBI taxonomy): Eukaryota > Metazoa > Chordata > Aves > Psittaciformes > Psittacidae > Agapornis > Agapornis roseicollis. Next base: position 3,902 of record NDXB01020690.1, read on the forward strand.
GTAACCTCAGACACTGGGCTGCAATAGGAGTTAGAAAACTGGTCCAAGGAAAAAAAGATTTTATTTGCTTAAGGGCTGTATATATTTGAAGTAGATATGCCTTTATGTATCCATACATGTGTAGATACACACATACACAGACAGATAAACACATTCATACACACATATATATCAAGTAGAAAGAGAAACAAAACTATTCTTTTATTCCTAAGAGTCGGGATAGTTAAAGGGATTTTACTACATGTTTGTTATTGTCTGTAGTGTTGCCTCAGGACTTATCGTTAAAGTCACCACTTCCAAGATAAAAGACTTCATGATCTTTATTGTGTAGATCATTCATCTTTGAAACTTAAATCTATAGCCCTTTAGGATCAGATCACAGATCTGTTTCTCAAAAGCCTGGATCCAAAAATATCCAGCCAGCCAGCAAAGTACAATGAGGGACTCTGTGCTGAACTAGCTTTCCCTTTCTCTTAGCTCTACATTAAGTTGCGCTGGCATCACAGATGTACCCAGATATAATCTGCCGGATTTACAGAGAATGTCATTCCATCTCAGGATGAGATTCATGATAGTCAGTTTACAAATACACAGTCCTTGCCTAAAAGTCTTTCTGAAAGCCATACAACAGCAGTGGTGACCTTGCCCTAGCCCAAGACATAGCTATAGGCAGATAGGCAACATTGCACAAAATTAGCTCTCTTCTTCCAGAAAATTTGCTCTTACAAATCCATAGTCTAATAAATTATTTCTTTAGAACAGAATTTCAGAAAGAGGTCCAGCACTCCAAAAATCCCACCCTAAGTAATAGGAACAAGGAATCTGGCTTTTACTTAGTTGTCATTCTGTAGTCCTTCTATAACACACAAATAATGTATGTGAAATATATACATACTTGCAGACATGTTTTGATGGCATCTAGGAATTCAAAGAGGATTTGGTTTCCCATTGTGCAGGGCATTATATAAACAATGATTTAAAAGGTGGTCCTTCCCCTAGAGGCCTTACAACATGATCTTAATGCTGTGCTGATGGATGACTTGCCATCTGTGCAAACTCAGTTACCAAACCATTGCCTAATTACATATAGGCAATGCACATCTGAACCAAAAAGATTGCAGTGTAGAGAATTCCAGGTAGACAATGTAAATCAGCTGTGATTTTGCAATTAGAGTGTGTATTTTGAATTACTTCTGGGATAACCAAAATTCAGCTGCAAAGCTTTGCACAGTGTCATCTTTTCTCTGTGTGAGGATTTGGCTCTTTGTTTGTATGATGTTTCTCCTATTGGAGGTGGTAAGGAGGATCTTTATTGGTTTTCCATGCAAAAAAAAAAAAAATCATCATACATACTTGAAATGTAGATTCGCCGTACATCGTGCAGAACAGGCACATCTACACTGTACATGGCAGCTCCCTTGCCCAGTACACCTCCCATTTGCCTCGTAGCTGCACACTGGCTTGAGATCTGGGTGCATTCCTACCCCACAGTACTCACTTGCTGGAGAAGTCAAGGAGCTGCCCTAATTCACCTCTGAGGTTCATCTGGTTTGGAGGAGCAGGGCCTGAGGAGTACTAGGGGATCACATCTGCCCTGCCACAAGGATGTTGTCCAGCAAAGTAGTAGGTGCCCTAGATCTCCTAGATCTCTGAGACATTAGCAGAGGTTGCCATGTTTATTCAAGAGATTACAGCCTTCTTGTTACCCTCTGGCTTTCCTAATGGCAGGTAAGACGTAACAGGAGGTAAGGAGGATTTGGTTATCTGCAAGTAGTGACTCCTTTGGGTTTCTCCCTTTGAGCAGTCTGTGAAAGCATCCCTGTGAAATGTTATCACCTGCTCCCTCACCTCGTGCCAAGAATGCACAGAAGCACAAAAACGTCATTTCTTCTGCATTTTTTAAACTTTCTCTGAACAGTTCTCTGCTGCTGTTCTTGTTGCATACCACCTGCCTGCTTCTCTGAACCTGTGGATCTGGGTTCAGAGTACAATCATTTACACCAAATTATCTTTCAGTTTCTACATGACCTTTCCATAAAATAGATTTTCCCTGTTGACAGTTAACAAATGAGATATTGAGGCTCACACATTCATACTGTTTTTTCCTTGGCCTATGTAGCCATGGGTACATTTACCTAGCAAACATGATACTCCTCAGACTGTTTCACTCTGGCAATGAAATGCTGCCTATGGAGAATAGCTCATTCTATTGTTTCCCTATCAAAAAGAATCTCAAGGTGGGATGAAAGAAGTGGAACAGTTACAAGACAAAACAGGCTGTTGCAATGTATAAAGGTAGCCTACTTTGCATACCAAAACTGTTGGAAAGCATTACCAAGACATGACATACAAAATTTGCCATTTACACCGAAAAATACTTCTAACAGGACAGATGAACTAAGAAGGGTCAAGACCAAGATTACAGTTTGGGGCAGAAGGAAGTCAATCATATCAAAAACTCTCCATAACAATTTTAGGTTATACCTCTACAATATTTTTTGCTGCTATTTATTAAGAATGGATAAGAAATCAAAATAGCAATTGTCCTGTATTTATAGAAATATATTTTAGTGCATTGTTGGTTTGGCATGATCAAAAATATCTTTCAGCAAAATTCTAACCTCTGTTTGTGAGAGTGGACAAGTGTGTTGGTACCACATTCACCCACACTACAGCTACAGTTAGGACTATAGTCAAAGGCCTAATAAAAACAAATGCACATTACAATTTTCCTGTGTCTTCACAGTAGATGTTCCTTCAGGTGACTGATAATCTCAACTAACATGTCCATCTGCCACAAAAGTAAGTGGAAGGAGCTGCACCCTATACAATTTTCATGTTGGACTAGGAATTGACTGTTAACTACAAAAAAATCCCATCTTATTTGGCATTTATAGTGTCCACCATCAGTGGAAGGAGTCTTGGAAGCCTTTGCAGATTGGACTTCTAAGATTCAGAAAGGTCATGACATAGGTAAGCAGGAGGGCAACTGTTTGTAGAAGTGGGTTTTGTTCTTTGCTTGTCCCCCATTTTGTGACTGAGAGGAAAGAGGGGTTGAGAGTCAGCGACTGGCAACTGCTCTGAAGTTGAAGCTTAAGCTAAAATTAATCTTAGAACCACAAACTGTTTCATAACATCTTTCATAATAACAGCACTTTATTGCTTTGGGATGGTAAGTCCTTCCCCATTTCTTCACTCTGAAAAACCTCTATTGTACTGGCTTCTTCCTGTTTCGTTGAAGGGAACAGCTTGTATGAATCAGGGGTGAAACACTCTCCAGAGTTATGAATACCCAGCTATCACTCTCTGTCTTGACTCTCCAGAAAGGCCAAAGTTATATCTTGAAATATCTTTCAATTCTTCCACTCTTTCCTTCTGTGTAAAGGACCCATGGCTGAAACCAGGATATTAGCCAAGTTAGTGTACAATGGAGATACAGGCCTCCTAATGGCATAAGAACCACATAGCTGTTCGTTTGTGTCCTGTACTCAGTAAAAAGCTACTTCTGCTTGTAATTTTCTCATATTATTTTTTAACAAAACTAAGTTCCCTGTTGAAGGCAAAGGGCATGCAGGGAAGGGGGAAGAATGTTAAATTGAGACTTCCCAGACCAAGGTGTCTTTCACCGGAACTTTGAAAATCACCTGAAGATATTATAAAGTCTTCTGATACAGAAACCTCAAAGATCCCAACTTAACATCTCAAGAAACAAAGGGATAAGTAAGCCAATAATAAAATTGGTGTTACTTATGAGTTGTCAGTCTTCTAGGAGCTTATTCAATCTGGTTTTAGACTTTGAGGTTTTTAAGTACTCCAATTCTTAAGTACTTGCCTAGCTTAAAGAAAAAGAGATCTTACAGTCTTCAATTCCTTCTTTGGTAGCACAGAACCTCCTGATAGCCCTCCTTGGCTCTTCGTGTAACCAGTGTTTTCACAACAGTGTTTCTGTTTTCTTTCTTATAACAGTGGTTTTAGACTGAAAGAGCTAATAAGCAAACCATTTTACCTTAGCATACATATGGGATTTAGAACACGTATATGAAAATGTAAATCATAGCTAACTCCACTTTTCCCCCACACCAAAATAAAACCACTAATGTTCAAGGGTGGATATGACAAACTCATCTACAGAGCTTTCACAGTCAGTTACAGTATAATACCAAGTGTAAAGCATTTATTCCATGCAATGCTGAACACTGTAAGGTTTCATTGTGAATCTGCAAGCAAATGACTGTTCAGCATTTGGATGGAGTACACAGCCAACTAAGATTACCACAGAAAACATGGGACATGAGAAGAATATTGTTTTCTGACCATGAAAAGACCACACACACTGTCCATGTGGAATGCACACTGGACCATCTTCAAAAACATAAAGTTGCATTCTCTGTTATACTCACAGGCTGGTTTAATTAAATATAGGCATTAAGCACTAAATGTGTTGGCAGTTTCACACTGAAATGCTGCTGTTCTACAAGTAACTTCCTCACTGTAGTTTATTTTTTTAAAGTACTACCATATTTTTTCATTCTGCTGAAGTTCATAGAAGCAAAGGAACAGATTTCTATAAATCAGAATCTTGAAAAATGCATTGTGAAAAACAATTAATTAAATTAACATTTATAACTTAAGTAATTAAAACCATAGGTGTTCACAAGGTTTAGGCTTCAAAAGATAGTTGTGGGTCATATTTTAAATTCAAATTGTTATAGTTTAACATTTTAATAATGAGTTCTTCTGTGAGCAGTATTTACTATTTAATACTATTTTTATATATACTCATATTTATACATATACTTACATAAATGCCATCTATATTTTGTTCAGTTTGCAGTGTCAAAGCTAGACTGTGGCTGAATAAATTAACTTAGGTTAAAATATTTGTAACCAAAAATGTAGTTAAATAAAACTCACTATATGGGCTTCGCACATTTTAGGAACACAGGCCTTTTTCAGTTTTGAAATTTCAAGATCTGTTTAAAGCTCTCAAATGGTACATATAACATTGATTTTCTTCTCCAGAAAACATCCTTCCATGGATAAAAGCAATCACTGCTAATAAGATGTTTTTCTAATTGCAAATTACATATTTACCTAGCAAAGTGCTAGGAAGTCTTGACCTATACAGAATGCTGACTTGTAGAGCTGCAAGCTTACAAATTATACTATTACTCTGTTTTGCACAAGCAGAAAGAAAGGAAATATGAAGGCAGTCTTTGCCATTTTGCCCCATTAAAAGCAGGAGACACAAAGCCTGACTGAAAGGGGTGTGCAGACTAAAAGGGACATAGCCGCCAGCTGGTCCGTATGCTAAGAGGATGCCTGCCTGAGGAAACCCAATGTCCCTCTATTGAAGCTTCAGTTATGTATGCACACCCTCTTTGGCTAAGTTCACAGCTTTGCCTAGACATTATTTTATTCCATTAGGAGCCATGAAGTTATGTATCCCTTGTGAATTCAGGAAGCAGTAAACTTAGGGCTGAAACAATACTGATTCTTGTTGGGCAAGAAAATATCGGATGTGAGTTGGGCTAAAGGCTTTCAAGCCCCAGAGTCAGTTTAAAATCTCCAGTGCAGACAGATCCTGCCCAACTGCAGAAGCTTTCTTCTATCCTTCCTTCTATCACCCCTGCCATTTGTAGTCAAGCAGTTTATCTGTGGGATGAGGTAGCGACAGGAGAGCTCTTCCACAGTTGTGTGTTCTTCTGATAGTAAATTGCATTACAACTTCTCTTTTGACCTTTTTTATTTGAGGACTTAACCTCTGAATTTGGGTCAGGGCTGATCAACAGTTAGCAACACTTGATTTCTGGAAGCAGCATTCCTAAGTGTTTTACCTTGCTTTCTCTGTAATGAGGTGCTTGGAAGCATTTTATAAGACATACATCTTGGTAGAGGAGTGACACAGTTGATTATGCATTATTTATATTGCTCTGAATTTACTAGCTCTACTATTGTTTTAAGACTCAAGAGTAGAACTCTCCTAAACTTACTCCTTTGAACTTGCTAGTATGAGACAAAACTTTTGAATTCCACATGGTTACTAAATCACATCTGAGGTTAGCATGCCTCTGCTCGGGATATCTCTCTGAGAATTCCCACTAGCATTACTGTCTTTGAGGTGGCATCCTGTGGTTTGCTTTCCCCCACCACATTAATGTATCCCAGAGATCTTGAAGCTGTCATGAAAGACACAGGTGTGCTTAATAACCTATTTCCAGGCTACCCAGGTATGATAAACACACTGAGCTGTGCAGTTTGTGTGTAAGTGACTCTGTAGCTAAGGTGCTGGTGCTGGCCTGAATTAAACATTCACCTTGCCTGGTAACTGTGGATACCCATCACTGTGTAAATAAACGGTCTTTAGGAGGCACAGCACTGTTTACTCCTGCTTTGAGGAGAAGGAGTATTTAAATAGATGGCATAGATGGAGCCAAATATTTGGAGAAATGGCATGACTATTCTGGTCTTTACAACTTAAATTACACCTCTCCTGCAGCTCCCTGATTATTGTTTGACTAGTCCCTGAGGCATGATGTCCCTTGTTTTTTGTGATGTACAGGGAAAGGGCTGTCAAGCAAGCTGCCATTTTCCCAAATTGACAGCAATATATTTATTCTGTTTTGAGACTGCATCCATGCATATCTCAAGTCAGAGTTTAGTACTGAAAACATATGTTGTTTTAATCTGCTTTATGTCTAGTATCAGTAATAACAGCAGCAATATAACCCATTTATTTTGCCCAAATGAAAGAAGCCAAAAGCCACTCTTTTAATGATTTTTCCATTCCTGCTGTTTATATTTTTATGGTGCCTATTAATTGGAGACTATTAGTAAAACAATACTGTGTATGCTGTTTAGGAGACATGTTTAAAAAGAACTCATTAGCTAACAAGTTGTTACAGAGAAATACATTGGTGTTTTAAATAAATAAATAAAAAAGAGCATGCACTCCAGCCCAGTCTTCAGTGGCTGGCACTGAAAGGAGTTCCCCTATTTTCTGAAAGCCCTTCCATGGAGGAGAGTGAGCTTACTTCCTAAGGAAATTACTCTAGAGGTGTCTGTAAGAGAAAACCAGGCACCGCTTTGCAGCTCTACAACTGCAATGAGAGCAGTCATGAATGAACGCTGAGCCAAAAGAGTGATGCATGTTTACATTATGCTTACCATATTATGCCTGCAAATGCATAAAAATGTAGCTGCCATGAACAACTGCCATGTATAGCACTTAGTATTCAGGAAAGCATTTGGTTCTGGGTAGAGAATTCTGTGTTGGCTTTCTGCTTTAAAAAACCCTCTTAGACACAGTTGCAGGCTTGGAGAGGTGCTCTGGCATATAATGCAGCAGATGAGCAGTGTCTGTCAGTGTGTTTCATTTAAAGAAACCCCCACTGGTCCTTACACTGTTCTAGGACTTTAAAAGAAGCAAAGCTTGCTTTGTGCTAGGCAGTCACTATGTACTGCCCCAGTAACACAGGGGGAGGTAATAGATTGCACGCAAGTTTCCTTTGGCATCTGGAGAGGTTCTTCCCCTCCCTCCCACCTGGCACAGGTTACACTGGTACTACTCTGTGTGCTGAACGCGTCAATGAATGAGTCAAGCTACAAATTACCCTTAAGAAAATACAAACCAAAAAAATTCAGTATTTTTAACCTGGATGTATTCCTCAATTACTTCATCTTGTGGCTTCGTGAGTACATGCACTGACACCACTGAGAGAACAGAAAAATGAGCAGGTGGAAGCCACTTACATGACCCTGCCATTGAAAAACCGGCATGGGTAAGCCATGCCCTCAGTGTAAAGAAATCAATCAACTTACATGTATTCAGCCTCTGATTCCTTTGGAATCAGTTAATGATACTTTCTTTTCATATTGTGAATTCTCTTATTCCTCCTAACCATAAAGTTTCCCAGAGCAATACATTTAGAGAAGCTACAAGAAATTTAAGTTGATTAAGATGGCGACTGATGGAACAAACGCTTTCATTATTTCTTTCAAGGCTAGCAGTTCAGTCTGATAAGGTAGAAACTTGTGCTACCAAGCCTCTAATACACTGGAATGATACAGATGAGTTTTGAAGGTAATTTTTAAAAATTATTTTTATTGTTTTGAATAGCTTTTAAAAAAATAGTGTCTTTACTAAGTCCATCTTGTAGAAAAAATGTTTTCACAAGCGTTCCTTGCTTCCTCTTCTGCATATTCAATTTGTGATTAGTGAATTAGTGTTTTAACATTCATCACACAGTCACTGCATTGGCTCCTTAAATAAGACCAGAACTACATGTTGATTAAGTTCTTTCAAACTCCTTGACAAGAAAATGAGTGTTATAAAAGAGTGCTGAAATGGAGTGATTCAAATAGTGCTACATTCACAACTTAATTCCTTGAGCCTGCCCGTTTCCTCTGGACTTATTAACTTCTAAACCCCTTCCATACCCTATGTAGGCCAATACAGAATAAATTAGCACAGGCCTGAAGCAAGCTGGCATTCAGGCACACCTGTACATTGTGGCACAGATAGTAGACTTACTGTGAAGTTCTGTGGTCAGCAAAATAGGAGTCTGCAGGCAAACAGGAGATTGGTAAATTCTGTACCTAATTTCTGTAACCATTATGTAACTCGAGCAGCCACCCTTTGCTACTGCACAGGTACCAAGCACTCCACTCCCTGATGGCAGCAGTGGTGGAGGGAAGGGGAAAAAAAATAAAATAGCAAGTTTTGACTGCACCAAAACCCAGCCAAATTCCTGACCTAACTTTGAGTGAACCTGCATGTACCAAGTTAACTTTGGATTCTCAAATACCTTAAGGCCACGTATGCATCTTGTAGCTAATCATAGGCTAAGTCTGTGAAGACATCAGGTGGTCTTCAAATACCACTATTTTGCACCTAGGTGATGTGTATGGCCAGCAGGTCTCACCAATTAACATCCTCTGTGTAGAAATTCAGACAGAAACCATCATAAACATTTTGCTGTCAGTTTTCTTCACATTTTTGATCAGTCCTGAGGACTTTCACTGACTGTACTCATAGTAGCTCTTGCATTTGTTAGTTTAATGTATCCTGCACTCTCCATACGGACAGATCAGTGAGTGTGTTGCTCCTCCAGTAAGAACCAAGGGAAGGCTGGTGGTAGCAAGCTCCCCATTCCCTTGATCACTCTCAGTGCATTTACGTGCCAGAGTAATGACTGGATGACAAGATTCTGTTCTTCATCAGAAATTTTTCAGATCCCTTATTAGAGAGGTTTTAGGAGCAGATAACCTCTGCTTTTTAAAGTCCTACTTTGGGTGGACAGGCACAAAGAAAATAGTATAAAGTTGGGAGATGTAAAGTTAGAAACAGAAAAGAATCAGCCTCAGCAAATTAAGCTGGCAGGCTGCATCAATTACAAATGGCAAGAGAGGGAAGAGAGCATAAAAAATATTCTTTATATCTGTATTCTGCAAAGTTATCTGAAAGTCAGCTTGATTAGAAACTTTCTGTCTAGTGCTCAAATCTGGGTATTTTTACATTCATACAGCGTAACATTAAGTGTCAGATCTTGAGGATGCAGCCCAGTGCTCACTTCCAGCCTGCACTGGGACAGTATTTTTAGAGGTACAGGATGCCAGCTCTGAAGATCAAGTACATGGGGGTAAAGAATGCTAAGGCAATTTTTGAATAAGAGTGGGTTAAATCACTGTAATCTGGTCAAAGAGTTGAGGGATTTACCACTGAGGGTTTGCTTAAAAACCAAATCAGTCCCAACAGAGATTTTCAGTGATGGATGTGTGAGTTTTAACAGACAGACAGCTTAGAAGAAAGCTAAATATCATCCTGGTTTAGCCTTCTATTTTGTTTTGGTTTTAATCATACTCTTCCATATTTACTGAACAGCAACAAATCATCTTGCTCCTAAAATCCTCCCACAGTACTTTCCAAATCCTAACTGCATTTTTCAATTCACATTATGTGGAGATGAAAAAAAATAATAGGCTACAACTCAGGCAAGATGGAGGTATTTGAGTCCAGTTCATTATTTGGATGAGGAGCCATCAACACAGCCTTAGCTGTTGGGAAGGTACACAGAGCCTTCTGCAATAAACCAACTTGTGAACAGAGACATGCAGAAGTAGAAATAATCATCCTTTGGCAAGATCTGCATTTGAGAGTTGTTTGTGTGCTTACCTAAAAAGTGTAGGCCTGTGCACTAAACTGTTCTTAGACCTGTAGTTAGTGTACAATACACAAGCCAGACCTATTTCCTGTAACTTGCTACCTAAATTGAAGGTGGTGTTTGAGGTAGTAAGCACTCAGAAACAGGAGATCAAGAATAAACATCCAAAGGCCTTTGGCACATCAGTTCAAAACACCTGTGAATACCCTATTGACAGCAGCAATCACACCATAAAATGCTTCAGTATTTTCATCACCTGTAACTTCCTTTTTCAACTCGTTGTTATTGGCTAATGTGCCATGCATACCTCCAGTAGTCTACAATTCAGGTAGCTGGAGAAGGCAGTAGTGGGCTAGCTAACAGTATTTTGGGCTGTACATATTGGCTGCAAAAGGACATATAAATATTCTCAGGCACGCTGTTGAATAACACAGAGTCAGGCTGTCACAGCTAAGGGGAAGTGAATGCAAGAAGGATAAATAAATTTCTGCACAAACAATGGATCTACTAATTAGCCTTCCTTGGCAGAGACTAAATTGCTCAAAACTAATGCTGTACCTACAAAGCATTCTTCAGTCCTGTGCCTTAAAGCAGATGATTGCACAATTTTAACTCATTTTTCTGAGGAAATCGGAAGCACAGAATTAATAGTCTGATTGTTCACCGATTTTAACTGGATTTGATGTAAATTTCATAAAATCCTACAAATGACTGAAATATGTCCAGGAAACTAAGACTCATTAGTGCTTTTTTGAATAGTCCAACTGATTTTTTTTGTTTCCATATTCAAGGGCACTGCTTCTGTTGTTATCCTATGTGGCATGTTCAGAAGGGAGACATGAAGAAACTTTGCCTCTCAGCACTAGAAACTGACACTCTGAAAAAGCATAGGTAACGTAACACAGCCTTTACACAGGCTACACTATGCATTCGGTGGATGGTAAATAAATAGATTGTATCTAATTTCATTTTTTTTAAAGGTTAATAGAAGTAGGTATGCTTGTAGTAGTAGTAGTAGTAGTAGTAGTAGTAGTAGTAGTATGCTTGCTCTGATCAAAGACTCAGAAGCATCTGAAAAGTTTCTTGTTGATTTATGGTGTTATGTTGCTTGCACTGTTTTTCTGTTCTAGCAAATATAATGACAACTATTGCTTTATATACTTTTTTGATGGGATGATTCTCCTTACCTTTCAATGCTCTTTCTAAGTCATGATGTTGCAGTGACATGCCACCCAAGAGTGAAATTGCTCTACTTATATGCTCTGCTAGCTCCTGAGGTCAGAGTGGAGCAGTGTTGATCTTCACATGCTTTCCTGCTTCCCCTGGTTCGTGACAGACATATGCTGATAAAAGTGAACAGAATAGGTTCTCTGCATTAGCTTTAGGGTGATCTATAAAATGCAGTAGCTGATATTAATTAATAACTCAGAAATATCAGAAAAGGAATTATCTAATTTTAAACTAAACTACACATGAGGTAATATTGGTGGATTCTGAAGTTCCAACAATTATTTGACCTGAGAATGAGTTCTTTTTAAGCAGTCTTGATGTTTAAAACACCATAATTTTATACAGCTCTTATGCCATCTCTGGACACAATCCACATAATTAGTTGGTCTACACTGCAAAACAGCAACAGTATTTTAAGGATAACAGGAATAGCTTGATTGTTTATTATAGATGATGAAGGCCACATTTCTTTCTCCTCTGACTTTATATCAGCCTTTCAAACATTTAGATTCTCATCTGCAGCCGTTCATCACCAAGCAGGCTCCCAGTGTGGGCTGTTGTCAAGGATCCATTCCAGTGCTTCTCCCTTGCTCTGGATCATTTATTGTGGCAGATCTGGTGCCTATACAGCTGCCTGGTAAAATAGATTAAGCAACTGACCTGGCTGAAAGGTAATCTTAACCAAAAAAAGGAAAGACTGGTTATCAGCCCTCAAGAACTTTGTTTTGGCTGCCCCGCTATCATCAGCTCTCAGCCCTGATCTGGTTTAAATGCAGTCATATCACAAGAACACCTCCCTGGTTACTTTGCTTTCAGCAATGCACACCAATCAGTCAATGGCCTTGGACTGATTTGCATACTATGGGACTACAACAGCTGCAGCAGTCAGTCACAGAAGTATGTATTGTTTTCTGAGATTTCTTGTTTATCTCCTCTTGAACATAACCACTAGCACTTGTATTTTTCCTTCAGTATACTAGTGAATTACTTTTCCACCAGTGCTGTTTGAGAGGAAAAAAACTAACTAGAGAGATGAAGATACAGACTTCATTACTTCTTCTTAGCTCTATTTTATCTTATGATGGGGATTATTTACTAGAATACAGTGCTGGTAGTATACAAAGCTCCTGTAGCCAGATTGCAGAAAACCCAGTATTTGTTCAATTTTAGTATTCAGATATGATCAGGATTGTAAGATGTTCATGACACTGTTTGAACATACAAAGAAATACAATTTTGAAATTATATTGAAAGAATGTTAAAGGCACATTATTAAGCACTGTAAGACCAGGAAATATCAAAATTTAGTGCAAATTTTCAACCTTCATTCCTGACCTTCAATTATGTACAAACTATGATTCAAATATAGTCTCATTTTTCAAGTAATAAAGCAAAATATTTCCCAACATTTTCAAATTTTGAAGAAAGTAAATGTATTATAACATCATGAATAGTATTTGAATAATATTTTGCATATATCACAATCATTACTGTAATTTTAAAGGGGTGCAGTATGACAAATACTGTTTTACATAGTTCTGAATTACAGTCACTATTGATAAAAGCTAGTTTGTGGGTTTGCCCTTAAATTTACCACCTAAACCTTTGCAACTCATAGGGCTTAAGTGGAACACCAGAATAGTTGGTGGCTTTTCATGGGTATCAGGGTCTAACTAATTTTTTTATAAGCTATAAAAGATCAACTGGGAGGCCACATTTTTAGTCAAAAAATAAATCAGAGTTAAATACTCTTATTTCTCCATGGCCATGCATCTTTTAAAAGTCTTATTTTATGTTTAAAAATCTTATCTGGAAGTGTCTTCCCAGAGATTTCAAAGTGCTAACCACCCAGTGCTGCACTGGATGGTGCCCACATTAGCTCAAATGATCAGACAGAAAGAATAACAGAGAGTTCAAATCTTTGAATATACACACTTTAGTCTGTGTTGGTATAAATATAAGTACCAAGGCTAAGCACATACCAATCTGACCTGTACACAGCAGTGTGCAAGCTATGAGCATTCTTGAAAGTGCATTTACTAAGTAAAATACATTTAAGAGCCTTACCATGTAAAGAAAGGCCTTTCCATGATGGATCTTAGTATAGACTTTTACTGAGAAGAGTTGAGAAGTAAACACCTTAGTACTTGGTACACTATACATCATGCTTTTTCCATATCACTGACTACAGTTGAAAAGCAAGTATTCCTAATCCTGAACTTCTTCAACACAGACAAAAATAAAATACTTCTTCCTTTTCAAATATAAGCTTTTTTAGGAAAAGTCTTACAACAATTTCAAAAATGTTCCATAAGCCCTAAATTCATTGCAAAGAGCCCTTCTTTCTGTAGTGCTTTATGTTTACTGGCTGCTATTTTAAATGCAGACTTTACATTACAAAGCTGCAGCTTAGTTTTATGAAGCACAAAGCAGAGGCAACTATTGAAAACCACTTAACCAGTGTTAGACAAATATAACCATTGATCAGCACTATTTGCCTCTTAAAGTTAGGACCTAATTCCTAATGTGGTCCCTATGCAGCCTCTGCTTTATTTTGGTGGGTTTTGCCCTTGGAATCTACTGCCTTCTTCACCACAGAAAACAATTGATGTCTTTCTCCCTCTCCTTCAGTTGTGTCACACCCAAAATTGTAAGCAGAGCTGGAGGGATCAGTTCAGAACAAATACAAGCTCAAAGCAGGCATTGCTGGCAGTTTGCAAGAGTGTAACTGCTTTATTCCATTGTTTTCCTCCTTTTTATTTTTTTCTTTTTTGGCCTAATGCTGCATGTTCTGACTCCTGCAGAGACTGGAAGTGGAAGTAGGGAAATGCCGTAAGAAAAGCTGTTTATGGAGGACTCTTCTGCGGCTCAGAAGCACTAGAAATCTCAGGAGGACCCTTGCATACATGAGGTTTTCTGCCTAGTTCTACAAACAAAGAGTGCAGTCAAAGTTTCAGACCATCATTCAGGTTCCAGCTGATAATTATCATTATTTGTTTATACTGTAGCAAAAAAAGAAATGGTACCACAAGGTTGGGTAGAGTGTAAAAGAGTCTTTCTGTTTCAACACTCAGATTAGCAATGGACCTTATTAAAAGTGTAATACGTCATTTGTACTTCAATAGCTAAAAAAAAGTATTAGGCAGGATCATAACCCTATTAAAGTACATAAAAGAAAATGCTTGATTTGACATAGAATAGGAAACCTGTCCCCAAATAGCTTCACCTTATTGTCAAGCAAGAACACTGTATTCTAAGATATCTTAATTAATCCTGAAAATGTGTATACTAAAAGAGACCTCTCCTGTGAGATTATGTGCAGCTGAAGTAAACCAGAAATAGCTGGAATGCCATACATTCAGACCCTTTCATTTGAATTTACTTTCAAGTGTTATCAAACCCCTAAAAGATAGTCCCTATCCTACCTTTCAATTTAATATCGAAACACAAAAATGTTTGTTCAAACCAGTCTCCTGAAACACATGGAAACTAAACATTTTTCACTTAACCACCCTTTACCCACCAGATTACTACAACAGCTCGCAAGGTCTTAAATATCCTTCCCCCAGTATAAATCTAGATAATGTCCTTTGAAGACTTATGAGACACACTGAACTCAACTTAAGTATTAAATCCCACGCAACATCACTGGCTTTTTTGGAATTGGGTTTTTAAGATAATTTAGTTCTTTATATGCTCTGAAAACTTCAATTTGTAAAAAGCATTTATAGCTAATATCAGCTTTTACAAGAGGTGGTCAACATTTTACTGAAGACACTCACCTTCAGCAAAATCTCTCCTGCTTTCCAGAAATCTCTTGGTGCAAGGAAAATGAGATTTTCAACAGCTCAGGTTTCAAACTGAAATTTAGCAAAAACTGGAAGACCAAAACTAAGGAACTGGTTTGAAGCCTAAGAAAAGGCTTTAACTGAAGGCTCAGTCATACTTTTGGATATTTTTGTCACTCCTCTCCCTTCCCCTATTTGGTCTTTTATTTGGATTGGTTTTGTTTATTTGTTTTTTTTTCAAGCAGCAATCTGGAAGAGGCATTTGAGGCATAGGCATGAGAAGAAGAAATGTAAAAAAGAAATCACGTGTAGGTTTGGGTGGCCTGGAAGCTGCTTGTAATCATTTCAAAAGGTGTTAGCTTCAGCGGAAAAAAAAGTGGTTTGAAGTTCCTGTCCTGTCTCCCACCTATGCCTTTCAGTTCAAACCAAGACCTTGCTGCTCTTAGCATTCAAACCCAAAACTACAGCAACCAGAGCAGCCCTTAATTTTTAAATTTCGGTTTTCACTGTGGGCTAAAGGAGCAGCCTGTTCTCAGTATGTCCAAGGTTTTGTGTGTGAGGAGATGATGGCATCCTGCCCTTAATCTGTTTATTGCTCGAGGAAGAAGGGATGGAAAAACTTCAGTTCCACAGCTAGGGTAACAAGTTATGATCACTAAGTTTTTCTTCATATGAGTGGGTCTACATATTGTACCCACATTTATCAGCTATTGTGGAAGAAAAATATGGAGTATTATATATTTCTGTTTTCTTTTTTGCTTCATATCTGACTAACATCAGAAAACACAAATTCTGAACAGATTCCTTTTGGTCTCATAGAAATATCAGGATGATTCAACCAGCCAAGACAGTTTCTATCTACTGTGACAGCTAAAGATGAAGTATTAGGAATTCTAGATTTAAATGCATTTTTAGATCGTGTATTTCCTGCTTTTCATATAAGAAAAGCCTTTTCCAAAAAAACATTTATTACATAGCAAGAGTTAACAATTACTCCCTAGTGATACATATATAACTTACATGACAGTTTTGTTGGCTTTGTAGGTCAACAGTGTATTCTTTAATAAAAGAAGAAAAAATCAGAGTTGCTGTTATGACGCAGGTGCTGAAATCTTGGTAACAGCCACAGAGCAATGTGAAACCCCCGTAAATCATGACTCACTCACAAGGCAACCAAGGCAGAGGATTTCCCCATACTACTCTTATTTTGCTAAGAGTGTCATCTTGTGGAATTCTTGGAACACTTTTTGGCCCTGATTGGCAGCTGAAGGGGAGGATTAGTTTTCCTCCTGGTGGAGTAATCCATTATAGCTGAGGGTGATTGCTTTTTAAAAAGCAATGTGTCAACAAAACCAAAGAAATGTGGTTCCCTGACATCTACTGCTAATGAGACACCGTTCTTTTGTTTGCTCTCCAGAGGTATTTCCTAATGACAAAGCTGGGGGAGTGGAGGTTTTTTACCCTACAGCAGCTGTGCAGACTTTGATATAAAGCTGCTGTAATCTCAAATCAAAGGCCACTTAACACCCATAGGACTGTACAGGTTTCATTACACATTACAGGTCTGATTCCCTAATTTCATAGTATCACAGTTATCCTCATCTACAAAGCTCTGTAGCACTGATAGTGACAACCTCAACCAAAAAATGGGTATCCCACTTGGTGTCACAATACAAGAGGCTTTTTGTCAGATTCACTAATTTTATCAGCCTTTCTCTGGTGCTTGACAGTATCCTAGGCCACAGTACTGCCAAAGCAGCAATAAGAAAAAATGCCAGTTCTGAGAATGGAATTCATTTCCTGTAACCAAAGCTGTACTCTGCGGTGTATGCCAAAAGGCATGTTCATTTCTTCTTAATTATCTAAAGCAATTAATGTTCTAAAGCATTCTTTTGAAGTAATACAGCAAGAAAGTATGGGTTAGAAGTTTCAATGACATTATGTAGGTCAGCAGACAAGGACAGTTTTCACAGTACAGTTCAGTACAATTCATTGTATAGTGGCTTAAAATTTAATCTTGTGTCACTCAGTCCAGCCAGATTTTGTATAGGATATTCAAATTAAACACAAAAGGCTAGAATAGCAGGTAGCTGCAGATCTGGAACTATTGCTCTCCTTTATTTGGTATGTTTCATGGCTCTTTACTCTGGACAGATACCTTCTATTGGTAGCATACAGGCACCTGGCTTGCAAAAACTATTCTTGATGAAGAGCAGGAGAAAAAAAAAAGATAACATTTCTGTTCTGTTGTGTACAAATTCTGAATTGTGGCTCTTACACAATCCATGAACAGGTCAAAATGAGCAGCTTTTCTAGTTTTGAAAACAGCAGTGAACTCTTTAACTAGCTCATAATTCTAGGGCTCACTCAGATGGAAGAGTTCTGTCGAATAAATCAACAGCACTACTTCATTCAAGAGCAATTAATTCTCAGTGAAGTCAACGCAGCTGGAAATAAGCCCATGGTTCTAACAGGCTGTGGTTTTCAAAGCTCATCCATCCAGATATCACGTAGCCTCAGTTTGCAATCAAATTACTGCACAAAAAATACCACTGCAGGTATTTTAGAAGCATGAATTCTACCAGGATATAAACACTCAGCATTGCTATGTGAGGTCACAGGTTTTAAAGTGGATTCTCGTTTGGGTTTTACTAAGTTGAGGGGCTTCTAGCCTTCTCCAAAGTGGAGGAAATTAACCAGTTCCCAAAATCAAGAACACTGTGTGTAAGTAGAAAATAGAAGTCATAGGTCAGCAAGGAACTGGAAGATCCATTATCTCTACTACTAATGCAAGCTGAAATAGCTGTCTGCAAATGGCAGAAGCTTCAGCTAACTGTCCAGAGAAAAAAAAAATTACTTTTTTCCAAAACAGAGCTCAATGGCAGTAGTAGCAATAATGACAAGATACAGAAACATGAGTAAACATTCAAAAGAGTTTCATAAACATTTACGTGTGTGTCTTTGAGTAGTGAATACTAGCCTATTTGTCTAAACAATTTGCTACAGATGAATACAGAATGCTCAATAGCATGTCACTGAACTTCACTAACACAGATGTTTTCTTAAGTCTTCATTAAGCAAAGATTTAGTAGCAGAGCATTACAATGTACTTTTATATTAGTGTAATAGCACAGTCAGTGCTAAGACTTCATTTACTCATTTACTAGTACATTAAATAATATCATTAATAAACTGCCAAAATAAATGTAGAAAGTGCATTGTGATACATGATTCTTTGGTGAAGTGGGAGTGAGTTGCTCTGTGCATTCCTTCCCTACTTTACAAATAAAAGACAAAATTTTTCCATTGTTATTCAAGAGGAAATGCTCTACCACAAGAGTGTCTTGGGTTACAATTTATAATGCAGTATTTTTACCCAGACTCATTAAATATTGTAGAGAAGACTAATTGGCTGTTCTTCCACCAATGGAACATGAAAGTACTTGACAAAATGAAAAGGCAAAGAAACCATGCAAAACACAATCATAATCTTTGTGAGGCAAGTATCTGGCATTTATATGGGGAGAAAAACACTATGGCTAAAATGCCAAGAGCAGTCTTTAAGTTCTTATGCTTCAGAGCCTAAACACACCAGCAAAGTACAAAGCAGATGTCTGTCCTGCCATCTACAGATTGACAACTAAAAACCTGACAAGGAGAGGAAAGTCAGGCTTTTTTCTGAACAGTTTGGCATTCAGGTGCACTGAACTTCCCTGTACTGAGCTGCCAGCTTGTTAAAATGAGAAGATGTGTAGGTAGAGAGAGATAATATCTTTCATTAGTCCAGCTTGTACAGCTTGAGGGAAAATAATAACTTTTGGGTGCAGAAACCTTTCTGTTATTAAAAACTCCCTTCAAAAGATACACCTGGGAACTGAAATGTAACCACAGCAGACACTAGAAATCCTGGATTCATTAGCAGTTTTAGGGCATACATCCCCTGTTCTGTTTTCTCTTACAGCTACCTCCAAAAGCCTCTGTGTGTTCCCTAGGCAATAAATTACCTGCCTCTTAACTATCTCAGGAGATAACACCTCTTAACACCTCTCTACTCCAGAGGCCCAAATAACTTTCCTCTCATTTCTAATTAAGCTCAGTATAATTAAATTCACAGGCACTGTTTCTAACTTGCAGGTAACTTTGAAGTTTGATGCTTCTCTTTCAGAGCTGCAGAAAGACTTGTGTACCCATGAGTATGCCTGGATTCCCGACTATACAGTTTGTTGCAATTTGAAATATCAACATGACTTACAAAACTGCCTTTGGGTGTACTTTTCGCACCCCAAAATCACAACACTACCATCACTCCATTTTGAAAGTGGAGCATAGTACATTTAGTAGCAGATTATGGCATCGGAAATCCCCTTGCTTGTGGTGTCTACTGGTGTCCTAGGAAGCACTACGTGGAAAAAAGCTGCTGGCTTAGCTCTTCTATAACATTTCTTCAAGTGTCAGACAGACAGACATGACCTGTCAGCAAAACCTTATTAGAGTCCTTGACTTAGCAAGGCCATTCTTGCTCATATTCCCAGGGGATTTTTCACCAAATCCCAAGTCCATCTTGGAAGAGGGGTGTATCTCTCTCCCTTGGAGAGGTATGGATGTGGGAAATGCTGCAGTAGAAACAGGATGTTTACAGCTTGTCATACTCTTCTGCACATCCTCCTCAACATGCGGTGAGATGCTGGAATGGGTTGGCCAGGGAGGTTGTGAGTGCTCCATGCCTGGCAGTGTTCAAGGCCAGGTTGGATGAAGCCTTGGGTGACATGGTTTAATGTGAGATGTCCCTGCTTATGGCAGGTGGGTTGGAACTAGATGATCTTAAGGTCCTTTCCAACCCTAACTATTCTATGATTNTGGCAGTGTTCCAGGTTGGATGAAGCCTTGGGTGACATGGTTTAATGTGAGATGTCCCTGCTTATGGCAGGTGGGTTGGAACTAGATGATCTTAAGGTCCTTTCCAACCCTAACTATTCTATGATTCTATGACTCATTTCTTAGACAGAGATAAATTCTTCACAACCACTCAGATACATGATGCTGCTTCTGTTGCCTTGCTGCACCACATGAAATCTCAGGTCTAATGGAGATGGTTTGCATCATCTTTAGGTTGATTAAGCCTAGAGGATTAACAACACTGGCTGACACATACGGAATTCACAGGTTCAGTTTGAGGCTGATGGAGAAGAAGAGACCATGCAGAAGATCTGCTTCTGTTTTGCCTTCTGTCACTTGCATTCTTTCTGGGACTCCACTGTATTTCCTCCATGAGCACACCAGAAACCTCGTGTGCTAGGTTAATTACCTCAATAAACTTGAGAAACCTCTTAGGCCAGCGATGGCAATTAGGGTAAAGATGGCTTAAGAAGTTTCTTGGGCTTACTGAGCTAATACCAAGCCTGGACACCATTTATTTGCTTTCTGCAAACAGTGCCTTCAGTTCTACATTTCTGTTAGTATGGTGGGAATTCTTGATATGAACACTGGGTCTTGTAGCCTTGATGTGACATTCAAACTAAATCATCAATCTTAGTCAATGAACATATACTGTTGAAGACTTGTGGAAGATGGGCTAATTCCTAGCAGCTGAGCTCCCAGCATATTTATACTATACCCCAGGTAAGACTACTCTTACTCAAAAACTTTATATGCAATATCTTTAACATAAGTCAGTAGATTCTAAATTTAATTGTAAGATTAGCAAGTGTATTTTTTTTCTAATAAGAAAACGGGGATAAGGTAAAACATTTCATGTTTGACAATGGCCAGATTCTTGCTGGAAAGCTTACTGCATTGCAATATGATACCAAAGTAAAGTGGGTAAGAAAATAATGAGATTTGATAACAGCTGAACTTGATATAAAAAAGTGGAACAGAACTCTTTTCTAATGACACATAGACAAGCTTGAAGTGAAGACCTCAGGGAAGGATTACACAGAAAAGGATCCAGGAACTACAGTGGATTCTATCTGGAGCACAGGTCAAAAATAAATGCAACAATTGCAAATAAGGCAAACTCCATACTTGAGTCTGTAGAGTGAAGTACTGTGTGTTAGTCTTGATTCCACACCATTTTTACCAGCTATGGAGAGTCATGGGAAGACTGATAACAACCTTTAGATATTTAGAAAATAACCCACTGGAGAAAGGTTGAATGAGTTGTCTCGAGACTGAAAACTGAGGGAAGACATGGATAATCTAATTCTCTGAGGTTTATGTAATGAAAAAGGAAATAATCTTTACATTCACTGCTAAAAGGACAAGAAGTGATATGACTGAGCTATAGAAAAGGAAATTTGGGTTAGACATTGGGAAAAAACCCTTTCCAACAGTCAGAGCCAATTTGGGCAGAAAACTGTGGAGAGAGATTTTAAAATGCAGACTGGACAACCATCTTCCAGGAATATCATATTAACCAATCCTGTCTTCAGAAGGAGGACTGAGCAAATGACCTAGCTGGCCCTAAGACTTCTGATGGTGTTTTTTGGGGAACCTTTGCCATTTGAACATCTCTTTTCTTAGGGTTTCTTATAGCACCAGCTGTCTGCAAGACACTCATACCAATAGCAAGGACTACCAGACTTACATACACAGCTGTGCTTCTTATCTACAACAATTGAAAGCAAACCAGTCAATGTCTTTCATGAGGTTACCCTAACCATGGAGTCAGTTTTCTTAATCTTAGCTAGCCTTAACTGCATCTCCAAAAGAGTTGTGACATATGGTTACTGACACTGTGGCCTTGCCATGTGTTCAGAACAGTGTTTTTGGCAGCACCATCTGTAGTTACAACCAAGATAGCTTGAGCTGAAGACCTTCAACAGTGACCTCAAAGGAAAGTACAGAATTGGATTGAATATGGTCTTTATTAGTACAGGAAAAAAGGGAAATTAAATAGGATAAGATCCTGCAGCATGGTACTGCTGAAAGAGGGGATGCCTGGTTTTAAGCAGCTAAGTCAGCTTTGGCTTAGTTTTGTCATTTTCCCTTCCCTTTCCTTCCATTCTCTTCCTTTTCCTTGTGAAGCATTGACACCCAAGTAGAACCACAACTAACTGCCAGACTATTATTCATAATTATCAGTAGAGTAAATGTAGCAGCACTGTAGGTTTACCTGTCCCTGCTAGGAAGCTGCAAGAGATACCATTGGGAACTACCTACCAGAAGCCCTTGAGTTTTCAGCTTGAGTAAGCACTTCCTAACAACCAAATCTGCGAATAGGAGCTCACACAGTCATTTTGACTTATTCATGACAGCATGATGGTTAGAGTTTGCCAGGCTACAGATTCTGCTCCCCATCATTTTCAGATGTTACTGCCAATGGACTATAATCAGAATATAGGCTGCACAATAATTGGTCTATTTTTTCCCCCCAGAGTTCCATTAGGTATACCTATATAGATGTAAATGGCTAGTTACCATTTAGTAATAGCTATTATTAGTAGACATTAATTCAGTGAAGCACTGTGTGTCACATAAAGCCCCAGCTTGACCAGCATGCAGCCTCCAAAAGAGTATAGTAGGAGGTGCTTAGGGAAACAGTACAGAAAACAGGATGGTTGTAAAGCAATTTTTCCCGGGTTTAACCTTGTAGCTGTATGTATCATCTTTGCTTAAATAGCTACATTACAGAATTAAGAAACTGACACTGTTACCTCTGCCTTCCTCTTCTGAAATATTCTGGGTAATCCGCATAGATGTCTATTTTCTTTTTTCCTTTGTGTCACATATCTGTGTGACACAAAGACAGGTAAACAGATAAACTGTGTATTTATTACATTATTTTTGCAATGATCAGTAATTAATTGTTTATGCCTGATTACACTATTTTTTCTGAACACATTATAAATTTCAGCACCACGGGGTGCCAAAAACTCAGGTTTGCTTGATAGTACAGAAGTACATGGAGGAATTAGACTGGCAAAAGAAAGAGTCAGTGAAAGCTATGGTATTTACCACTGATGTACTTTTGATATTGAAAACTAAGGATTCTTGTATTTCTCAAGTTATTTTCTCTGATGCTTCCTAACATAGAGTCATAGAATAGTTAGGGTTGGAAAGGACTTTAAGATCATCTAGTTTTGACCCCTCTGCCATGGGCAGGGACACATGTGCTAACATCCCAATTCTGTCATTGTTTCTAAAGTTTTGTCTCTACTGCACACCTCTTTCTAAAACTGCATACTCACACACTGAATTGCTTTGCCCTGCTTTTCCTTCCCTAGCAGAATAATTGCTGATTCTTCATGTGGTTATTCTGCTATTTTGCCTCCTACCCCCTTACACAACAGTGCTGTGCCTACATGGCATGGTTAGGCTATGCACTGGGAGTGCTATCCTGTCCAATATACAGAGCCAGAAGCCACTAGAAGTTATCATCAGGAGTTAAGTGTTTCTCTGGAAAATTGAAGACTGAATGTGTTGGGTGGGAGAATAGACTGGAGCATTACAACCATTAATATCTGTGCATTTTCTACCCCTGCTGTCTTTTTCTTCAGTAATCTAACTCTGTGATTGATCAGTGAGGCCATAAAAAGTGATGTATGTTTTTCATGTACTCTTTAACAATCCTGTAAAACGTCTTTTCCCATGCTCTTCCAACTCTTTATCATTGACACAAGCCTCTCTGTCTTGTAAAAATAGTAACAATTTTGTAGGCAAAATGTCCTTCTCGCTCATTATTTTGATGCCTAGCCTGGTTTCAAGCAGATAAGAATATGTATGGAGTTACGCTGTTTAATGCAATTTGATCACAAGATGTTTCCTAGCAGTTTTTCTTATATAATGTTTTTATATTCTTGATAGTGAACATATGACTGTAATATAGGCATTATTTTCCATTAGTGGAATTCTCTTACAGGAGCAATATGGATAAAACATGGCTAAAGTGTATCCAAAAAGTCATGTGAAATCACTGAACCAAATCATGAAGCACATTTGCTAAATGTATTACAAACAGAAATATCTGGGCAACTTGGACACAAGGTTATGGCATATATTTTTTACTTTCATTCATTATACATGGAATATATTTTATTCTCAAAATACATTGCAGATATACCAAATCTGATAGCAAATCAAATGTGACTGACTAGAGGACAAGGGTCTTCCACAAAGAATTAATGACATGTCTTCCAAGGACACAGCATTTATTCCTTGCACTGGAAGCAATGCTTGCCATCCCAGATCAACACTGACTTCTCTCAGATCCTGTGAGGAAACGCAGCCACCACAAGATCCCTGAAAAGTAGCAGTGAATTTCTGCACTGTTTGTAACTATTCAAGAAAATGTGTTTAAAAAAAGAAAATCACTGTGCTCTTCCCCATTCAGGTACAATTCACTGGAGCTTTCTTGCATGGCACTGCTGCACCACCTGAAAGCTGACTTTCTAGTGACCTCTAGCAAAAATGAGCAGGACAGGCATAAACCTTTCAGAACCAAACACACTAAATCAGGTGCAGCGCAGGTTCTCAGCAGCCAGAGCCCTCTGCTCTCTCCTCTCCCTACACACGCACTCATGTATTCCTCTTGAGAAGAAAGCCGCATTCTACCACCTGGCACCTTTCACGCTGTCTCTTTCCCTCCTGTTGAAACCCAAGGTGGGAGAAGGGAGGAGTGGCAGGGTTGCTGCGGGGGGTGCCGGTGCGCAGCGGCAGCACGGGGCTCTCCCGTCCCTCGCTTGTTTGCTCTTCTTGTCTCCTTTTTTCTCCCCTAAAGTTTATTGTAAAGGGGTAACGTTTGCGGTTTCGTCACGTGACCCTGACAGGTCCTGCCTATTGAGAGCCAGACCACCCACATGGAGGACGATGGAGCTGCTTAATAGAAACAGGCATGTAATTGTGAGGCTTTCCAGCACTCTGCAGAATGCCTGCAACCTAGGAGGGTTATTTTTTTACACTTTCAGTTCCTCTGGGGNTTTTTCTCCCGTTTATTGTAAAGGGGTAACGTTTGCGGTTTCGTCACGTGACCCTGACAGGTCCTGCCTATTGAGAGCCAGACCACCCACATGGAGGACGATGGAGCTGCTTAATAGAAAAGAAACAG
>NDXB01020691.1:21335-33104 GCA_002631895.1 Agapornis roseicollis
AAAAAAAAAAAAAAATAAAAATAAAATAATCTGATTTTTCGTAGTTGACCACACGATGGGGATGTTTCATTCCTGCTGAGAGGGCACTGAAGGGGTGCGTTGCCAAGAGAGCTCAACAACAGCTCTGACTTACAGTCAAAGGGAAAAAACGCTTTAAGGTGTAATTGAAACGCACTTCAGTTCAGGTAAAGCTAATAACTCATATAAACAAAACAAATCATTACTTTCATCTTGCAGAATACTTTCTGGAGTTGCTGTCTGCTCTGCTTTATTTCACAGTGAAATAAATGCATAGGTTTCATTCTGTACCTGTAACAAGAAATGCTAAAATCATGTTTATTCTTTTTGTCCAACTAATTCTGAAGTTCCCAGAAACAGAGGCTATGGATTTTAAATCAAATTCATATATGTAGTAACGTGTCCAGAACAGTTTTACTGCACTTAACAATTGTTTTCATTCCATAACGTTGAGAAGATAAAAGAGAATGCATTTAATGGTGAGGTTTCAAACACAGACACATAAATACTGTACAGGGAATTATACATACAAATAACCTGTAAAAGTTACTACACCCACCACTTCTCTATCTCCTGTTTAAATGTTCAGATTCAGTCTCAAGTTCATAATGGTGTTTTTATTCCTTCTGAAAGCACAATGAATCTTTGCTCAAGCACATCTGAAAATCAAACTATTCACTATAAATAAATAAATTTGCATTAATATTCGTGTTGTACGTGTTTAGTTTTCAGCCAGCCTGCTTTTCTTTATGTGGTCATAGTCTAATTTGTGGTTCAAAAGTTGTTTCAAGTAATCACTGTGCTATGTGCTTCTTCAAGTTTTGAAAACTATGGCTGATAAAGTTAAATCTAACTAAAAATAACAGCATTCCTCAATGATAATGTTTTATTAGGTCATGAAACTGACAGGGATGACAAAACACTTTCCAAAGGGGCCACTAATATAATTTACTAAGCTTGAATATTAGACTTCCAAGTACTGATAATAATTTTGGTCTTTCTTCTTATGCCATTCCTAGTAATTTGCATTGTTTGGAAGAAAAATCTCGTTAGCAGTGAAAAAATTGATAATCTTAAATTACTTCTTTTGAAGTGTTTTATCAAAATTGTATATTTCATAAAGTAGGGATTCAAATATAGTATCTGCATTTGACCTCAAACTGCTTAGTGATAGAAGTCCAGAAAAATATAAAGATTGCCTGAAGTCATGGGATATATTCCCATGAGAAGGTCCTTGGCTACACAGCAAACACTCCAGATTACCTGGAGTATTGTGTGCAGTTCCGGTGTCCTCAACATAAAAAGGACATGGAACTGTTGGAACAAGTACAGAGGAGGGCCACAAGGATGATCAGGGAACTGGAGCATCTCCCATACGAAGACAGGCTGAGAAAGTTGGGACTGCTTAGCCTGGAGAAAAGAAGGCTGCATGGAGACCTCATAGCAGCCTTCCAGTATCTGAAGGGAGCCCATAGGGATGCTGGGGAGGAACTTTTCATTAGGGACTGTAGTGACAGGACAAAGGGTAACGGGTTCAAACTTAAACAGGAGAGCTTTAGATTGGATATAAGGAAGAAATTCTTTACTGTTTGGGTGTTGAGGCACTGGAATGGGCGCCCAGGGAGTTTGTGACTTCTCCATGGCTGTCAGTGTTCAAGGCCAGGTTGGATTACGCCTTGGGTGGCATGGTTTAGTGTGAGGTGTCCCTGCTTATGGCAGGGGGGTTGGAACTGGATGATCTTAAGGTCCTTTCCAACCCTAACTATTCTATGATTTTATTTCCATTCCAGGTGGAAGGAACTTCAATTTTCAATAATACACTTTACAGAGAAAATACAAAATACTTATATTGGCTTAGGAGTTGCATCATTTTCCACTTGGACAACAAAGAATAGGAGAAGGGAAAAGGATATTTTCTCTGACAAATGATGATAATTAACATGTAGGTTGCTTGGAAAAATATAAAAATAAAAAAAAAAAAAAAAAAAAAAAAAACCAAACAACAAAANTATATTGGCTTAGGAGTTGCATCATTTTCCACTTGGACAACAAAGAATAGGAGAAGGGAAAAGGATATTTTCTCTGACAAATGATGATAATTAACATGTAGGTTGCTTGGAAAAATATAAAAATAAAAAAAAAAAAAACAAAACAAAAAACCAAACAACAACAACGACAACAAAAAAAAAAACAAGCTAGAAAAGAGGTAACTTTTTATCTATACATCTGTACACACGGGCATAAAAATATCACCAAAGATATCCCTACGATCCTTTCAATTTTCTCCTCTGAAATACTTCAAATTATATGTGAAAAACTTTCTGGCAACTGATCAGACATACAGTGGAATGTAACTTGAGTAAAACAGTACAATTTATTCCATTGGGATTGGGGTTACTTTTCTTACATCTCTTTCTTGAAATATCAATGGATTTCAGGTGGCCAACAGCAGTAACCTTGAGACACCCAAAAGCTTTGGGCAGCTAGGAAACCTTCAGCCCAATCAATACAACTACATTACTAATCTGGCTTTTGCAAAGGGGAGCAACAAAGTTAACAGAACTGATATATATATATGTAAAGAGCAGCACACACTGTTATTTCAGACGTTTGAGTGTAGGAGATCTTTGTGGTAATAGCTAAAGAGAACACTGCACATCTGGGATATGTCAAAATGACAGAAAATAAAGATGTGCTGCAATCTGAAAGGTAGATATCTCTCTGATTAACAGCAGAGCTGAAGTACTAGTAAGAAACATGTAACCATCCTGTCCTTTCTTCAAGCTGTAGCTGTGCTGGAGAAGGTGCAATCAGTGTAGTTGGACAGTGCGTTGCTTTGGAGAAAAAACTGTCCCTTGAAAAAGCTCCCGCTGACTCCCCACCCACTGCTTCAGCTGTCCAAGTACAACAAAGGCTGGCAGAACCAGACAGCTGACATTCAAGGAGAAGCAAATTAATCAGCTTTCTTCAGAGGCACCTCACTTGCCTGCAGACTCTGTTCTTTCCCATGATAACTTTGATACAAGCAACACTGTAAATGGTCCCTGCAAGCAAATGTGTCATACTTATTTCTACTGACATTTTTCTTCTTCATTCAAGTCAGTTAAACCCTTTCACTAGCATGTCTACTGTAAACTATTCTGAATCTGAACTCTTTGTTTAGGAGTTCTGCCTGCATATAACGAACTTGCAAGTGTGCATATATATATATATTTATAGTGGATTGTTGGTGACATATTTAATGCATCCTTTACTCATTCCTAGCTCATGATTCCTGTCTTTTTGGTACTAAAGTTTCTTATGCATACATCATCCCTGATCCTCCATTCTGTCTATCATCTGTTTTGTATCCTCTAGGCCTGACTCAGATTTTGGATGCATGTTATCATTTTTTCTGCTGGAAAACACCATAGTACCTCACCATTGATTAAAGTTTCCTAACAGGAAAGTTAGCATAAAGGCTTCAAAACAAAATGTTTTGAAATCCAGGTTCTGCCTTGCAAACAACATGGCATCCATACATGCATATAGCAAATATAAGAAAATGAGCCCAAACCTGAGTCTACAGTGTTGTATTATTTTTTCCCCCCAGGAATGGTCATAGGGAAGGAATCAGAGTACATAATGTGGACTTCAATAATAAGAAGTAGGTCCCAACAAAGCTAATCTTGTAGCTGTGAAGTCAGTTCTAGAAATTTCAGTAACAATCAGCACTATTACAATAGGGTGCCAATGTGATTCTGAAATAACCCTAGCTTTAAAGTCAAGTAAGCAATTCCAAGTAAATGCCACTACCTTTCAAAATGTTTTCTTTAATGGGAACAGCATTTTGCAAGAATGCTCTTATGGTAAACCCATTTCATTACATGATGAGAAAGAGAGACAGAGAATATTCCATGATAAATACTTTATACAGGAATCTGTGTCAATGATACTTGAACTGTGACACATGAGCTAGAGATCATCAACCACACTTCTGGGATTGGTAGACAGGTATAGATGTTTGATCTCTTGTATTTTTATTGCTTTTAATCTTTCTTGTATTATCCGTAGATGAGGCACTGTCAGGTCCCAGGCACAGCTACAGGTTGGATAGAGAAGAGATTCTCTGTGGAGAAGGGCATGGAGGTGGTGATTGATGAGAAAATGAACATGAGCTGGCTTCAGTGTGCTCTCACATCCCAGAAAGCCAACTGTATCCTGGGCTGCATCAAAAGGAGCATGACCAGCAGGTCAAAGGAGGTGATCCTGCCCCTCTACTCTGCTCTTGTGAGACCTCACCTGGAGTACTGTGTGCAGTTGTGGTGCCCTAAACATCAGAAGGACATGGAACTGTTGGAACAAGTACAGAGGAGGCCCACAAGGATGATCAGAGGCTGGAGCATCCCCCGTATGAATACAGGCTGAGCAAGTTGGGGAAGAGAAGACTGCGTGGAGATCTCCTAGCAGCCTTCCAGTATCTGAAGGGGGTCTATAAGGATGGTGGAGATGGACTCTTCATTAGGGGCCAGAGTGATAGGACAAGGGGTAACAGATTAAAATTTAAACTGGGGAAGTTTAGATTGGATATAAGGAAGAAGCTCTCTGCCGTTAGGGTGATGAGGCACTGGAATGGGTTGCCCAGGGAAGTTCTGAATGCTCCATCCCTGGCAGTGTTCACGGCCAGGTTGGATTAAGCCTTGGGTGGCATGGTTTAGTGTGAGGTGTCCCTGCTTATGGCAGGGGGTTTGGAACTAGATGATCTTAAGGTCCTTTCCAACCCAAACTATTCTATGATTCTATGGTTCGTATCGTCATTGCACAGAAATATGATGGTTTTTTCAGTCCAAAACATTGACATGAATTTAAAAAATAAACATTCTCTGCTAGACTTATTCTCTAACTCATAAGTATGTTATTTGACAGTTTGGATGGTCTGTAAAGCTGAGAAAGACTCACCTATATAGCAAAGAGGAATACTCTAGGCAGAGTAAAACACAGGACTTACCCCTATTGTTCCGAAACTTTCAGGTTTTTTTCTAATTTTTTTCTTACAAATGTGCCTCCATAGCCATTTGATCAGATACCACAGAGACTTTGGGCTTGGTATGACGTTAAAAGGAGTGGGCAGAGTTCCTCCTTCTTCAAAGTAACTCATCCAGAGTTTTGTTCGAGCAAACTTCCACTCAATGTCTGCATGATCCTGCATACGGGAAACACAACACCAGCACAGATGTTGCATTAATAAAGGGTGTGAAAAAACATCAACATAAATCTAAAAACCTAAAATTAGAACAACTTTGAAATATGAAATGCATTTTCTTGTTAAAATTGAATTAAATTAATTTTCTTGTTAAAATAGTGAACTCTTTTTGGCAGAAGCAAAGCTAAGCTAAGCTACTTCAGTATGCATACAATATATATCCACTTCTAACTTTTCTTTCATTGCTACAGACTTTTAAATAAACAAGAGATAATTATAAGCAGAAAAATGCTACATTTCTGAAAGAGATTTTTTTTAATAATAGCAGCTTATCATTATTCCACACAGATCACTCTAATTACTCTGCTGAGTAGCAGCTTCAACAAGTGTGTCTCACAAACTCTCTTAGTAACTGACAGCCTCAGAAATTCTCAAATAGCTTATCCAACAAATCATAAGGCTACTTAAAACTGTTGAGCTGAATATCTCCTTTTCCTTCTACTTCAGATCTATATATTCAGATCCTATTTAGGCTGGGGGAGGGTGTGTATATTTTATTTATATAATATAATATTTTATTTTAATTTGAAATTTTATTTCTGTTGGATTCTATATAATATTGTATAATTTTGAAAAGTTTGAAAAAAACCCAAAACTAAAGTCCATGTAAAGACTGCTAAATGTAGCAGCTGAGCAAGAAGTTTAAATTTACAATATTGTATTTGGATGACAACCATAGTATCCAAGAACTTAAACTATAGGTCTAGTCCTAGCCTTTAATTTTTAATTAAACAAAACAAAAAATGTAGACATTGTAGAGGGAAAACTATTCTAACTGCAGTTTTAGTTTTGATGACCTAGTATGTTGTGATATTGTGTACCAGACTATGCCAACTAGCACTATATAAACACATGTAGTCAGTATTTCTTTTGTGGAAGACCTTGTAACTTCCTGATTAGGGGAAAAAAAAATGGAGCATTTTAAAAATCTAAGACTGTGAAGTTTTCTTTCATTTGTTTGCTTTCTGTATGATCATATTAGAATTACAATATGATGAATCAGTGTTTATTTTCATTAACCTTCTTAATAGACAGCTGAGATATAAAAATAGCACAGTAGCTTTGGTAAGGATGAAGACGGGTTTTGTTGAAGGAGAAAAATAGAATGACTGCAAAATGGAAATCACGATCTTTTGTTTGAATTGCTAATGGACCCAGAATTGTCCAAGAAACATCCAATTTCTATTGTCTGTATATTCATGCTGTGTGAAAATAAAAAAAAAAAATCAGCCTTTTAAAGGTTAATAAATATAATGCATTAAAAATAAAGCAGAGAAAGAACAACCTTTGTCAGAGTCTCTTTCTCAGTACAACTTGGGCAGGACAGCAGCTCCTGTCACTTGCCAGCAGCTTTAGGACACCCTTAACCCATAAGCTGGCTTCTGCAGCAGGGCCACCTCTTCCTCATTCAGAGCTGTGGGGAAATTCCCCTCTGCCCAATCTAATGAGGGTCTGGTTTCTGGGTCCCTCCAGAACAGCGCAAAGGAAGTAGAATGAATCAGAGAATTTGTCCCAGTACCCTGTCTGTAAAAAAGGTTTATTGCTAGAAAAATAGGATGTAGGAACAGAGAGAAGGTATGTATTATAAATTATCTAAGGATACAACTTACAGCAATTAGCTGGTAAGAATTATTCATCATGGCTATTAGCATGTTGAGTAGAACAACCAGGGAGATTACATTATAAGTACCAAACATGGTGGCCCCAACAAATTCAGTAAATTCGTGCCTTGCTTTCACATTGGTCACATAGAGATTGATGAGTCCAAATATAGACCAGAATAATGACTGCAGCGTTTCAAATAATCTGAAAAACAAAACCCAAAAGGACTAGTTGTATAATAACAATACATGTACTTTTCAGATTGTTCAGGTTTTCCCCAAACATACAAAAGTCTGTGACTTGCTTGAAATAAATCATACTTATCACAATAGAAGCAACATATACAGAATATCTTTCTAGGGAAATGATGGCTTAATGTTTCAAATCTGAGCTTCTAGATACACAATACTGAAACTACAAATAAGCCTGTGAGTAAAAGGCTGATCTTGTACAAACTTCTGAGGTTTAGCATAGTTTTAAAAATCTTATTTTAGACACCTGCCTTTGAAAGCATTTTGACCCTTTGCCTTGACTGTATAGGGTAGAATAAGGATCCAAAAGTAACTCAATGGTTGTGTTTAAATCAAGATGTTAAAAGAATTTCAGTATCCTCATACACACTTGGTGTTATCAGTTTATGCAATTTCTGGTTTGTGTTGAGAGCCACTGAGATAAAAGGAGTTGTATAATTAGAATGACATTATTATCATTAGCATATATTTTGTTTCTCAAGAATGGATGTATTAAAAAGACAAACATGCTGCTCAACTGAAACTTATGCTTTTATAACTAAAGTATACAATATTCCCTTAGAGAAACGTGGGACAAGAGCTATGAAGCTAAATAACAATTGCCAACTTCAAAAAGATTCCTCTGCAACTAGACAGTTTGACATAATTTTACTTTTGTACAATGTTCAGCTACACTATAGTGTCATAAGGATGAGTCCTGGTTAGACCCTTTACTTATGAAAAGTTTGGAGCAAAATTTTCATCTTTCCTGGCCCCATCTGTTGGTATTAATTGGAGTGAGTTTTTCCCATGGCCTCTCTCCTGCTCCTTCACCCTAAAACCAGGAGCAGGTTACTTGGACAGGACGTGTGGGCCATCAGTGCTGTCCCCACTGCACCTGGAAAAGGAATGTTGCTGAACTGTGGTGACTCGTAGCATCCTGGGCAGTCCCGCATGCAGGGACCTGCTGTCCCAAGCTGGGCAGAACATAACTTTTCAAGTCCTTTTCCCACCAAGCACTATCTGTGAAACAGAACTTTGTCATGCAACCCAGTACAGTGCTGTCCCACAGAGAAACCTGAAAGTGCAGTATGCTTTTACTTATAGTAACTCCAGGTCCTGAATCTCTGTGCCTGTAGTACAGTGTATATGGGTGACAAAGTACTGCTCTGGAGTCTCTGGTATGGTTTGCACTTGCCTGAGCACAAACTGAACAACCACTATTCTCCCCTGCTCAGCTGCAGAAAAGACTCTGCAGAAAAGACTCAAGATGGTTTGCTTGACATCACCTTCTGTCACTACTGCCAGTAGGTCCCCACTATTTCCCAAATATTGCTTCCATAAATACAGAGCTCTAAAGAATTTCCTTGTGCCTTTCTGTTTAGATCACACAAAGTTTTGAACTGCATAAGATGTTATTAATATGTAAAATAAATACACATGCCTGAGCAAAGTGACTTGATTAAGATGATGTAAAAGGTGCTATTTTTATAAAGTTATTTACTTTGAGAATGAAGGTATTGGTAATAAACATATTTTAAAAACATCCTAGATATGATTCATAGGACGTTATAGGGAACAGGTATTTATTGTAGGATTTTGATTCAGATTGAAAGTTGAAAGATGAGATAGAGAATTAGTATTAATTTGGCAGAGTTTTGGAACTATAGATAAACTACAGAACAGAGTGAAGTAAAATTGGTTTTCAAGTGAAAAAAAAAAAAAAATAGGTTTTTAACCAGAAATTAGAATACAGTATTTGATTGTGTGGAGTAGACTCAGTTTCAGTAGAAGGCTGGACTGAATGTTTTTCCCTGCCTCAGTTTATCACATTTACAAAGAATCTTCATGCTTTAGACAACCAGACTTATTTAATGCCCACAAGCAGACATCACAGAAATGCAGTGCGACAGCTGCCTGGATAAGCAAGCTCTGATCTGGTGACCTTTTTCCCTTGATTCTAAACATGTACTTCCTAATATCATATTATCTCCCCATTTATTTTATCTTGTTATATTTTGAGATATCATGATCTGTACAGACTTCACTGCAGTATGGGAAGAACATCATTACAGATTGATTTAATGCTAATATTTCTTTTTTCGTATTAGGGTAACCTTAGATGTGTCAGGACACTACTGTAATACCAATAGAAACAGACAGCCTCTTTCCATAAACAATACCTAAGTAAGTAAAATACAGTATGGGAGGATAGAAATGGATAAGCCACTTACGTTGAAAATGCATTATTCTGCTTTTCACATCGTATTCCTTTGCAGTTGCCAGGTTCATTTGTCTCATAGTAGAAGTAAAGCTGGTTCAATCCATTTGCAAAAGCTAGCAGCACAAGGCAGTATATGAAGAGAAACTTCAAAATGTCCAGCAACATTCTTCCTAAAGATATCTGCAGAGGTCCCAGGTGAGAATTTGCAGTGAATAATGAGATCAAGCGTAGGGAGCTAAAGATGTTTGCAATTGCAAACAGGGCCTCGGCCACCAAGGTTGGATGCCACATGTCCCAGCTCTCCCGTGGAACTAACCCACTATACTGAAAACAAGCAGAAGGGAAGAAATTATTCCTCTATTTTTATGCATAAACAAGTATGTCAGCTTCTTTATAAACTCTTCAGTTAATTTGCAGGTAGCATAATAAAACTAAATGTCTTTTGGAAAGCAACATGCCTTTAGGACAGTTTTTTTTTAGTTTAGCAAAACAAAAAAATGGGCAGTACTTGTACTTTCAGCTGTAAAATTGATAAATTATTTCTTTGGGGAACAGTCCAGATACAACAGTGGTGGATAGAAACCCCCATGACCTTGGTAAGATGGAAAAAAACACGGAATAAGTATATCACTTAATCACTAACACTGGACCAGTGATGAAAAAGCTGTTTATTAATGAACCATGGCAAACTGCTTGAGTGTCTCATTATTGAAGAGTCTGATCCCTGGAACTGTGATTCTTTACTATTCCAGCTTTACCAAAAATTTCTTGAAGATGTTAGATGCTACTTTGAACTGAGGCTTAACTCCTGTGGAAGACTCATTACTTATTTTAGTCTCATTAATCTGTTTTACAGAACATATCAGAACAAAAAATCTATTCTATGAAGTCCTTTAAAATGATGGGATGTTATAATATGAAACAGATTTTAAAGAGGGACCATACTGCAGTCTGTATTTACTTATTGCAGGCCACCCAGATGCATCCATGAGCGGTGCTAGTATGCCCTCAATAGTAAGGAAAAGGACTCATCTGTGTCACTAGGGCCAGATGAAACAGCATAGCCTCTGCTGCACTCAGCCTCCAAAGAAAGTGACAGCTCAGTGATTTGAGACCAGCTGAGGAACTTGGACATACATAAGTTTATGGCACCTGACGAGATCCATCCTAGAGTCCTGATTAAGTTGGCAGGCCACTCCCCATGTTACCAGAAAAGTCAGTCAGGTAAAGGCCCTGGTGACAGGAAGAAAGGGACTCTGGGAACTGCTGACCTATCAGTGCCTCCTACCTCTGAGCCTCAGAAGATCATTGAACATATCCTCCTAGAAGCTAGGCTAAGGCACATGTAGGACAGAGAGATACTTCAAGACAGTCAGCAAGGCTTTACCAAGGGCAAGGCCTGCCTCACCAACCCTAGTGGCCTTGTATGGTGGAGTGATTACATCAATGGGCATGGCTACTTGTCCACTACTATATCAGCTACTGATGTCACCTATCTGGAATTTGGTAAGGCCTTTGATGTATCCCCTGTAACATCCTTCTCTCTAAACTGGAGAGATGGATTTGATGAGTAGATTGTTCAGTGGATGAGGAATTAGTTGGATGGTCACATATATGGCTCAATGTTCATATGGAGATCAGTGGCAAGTGATGGTCTGCGCTGGGACCAGTACTGTTTAATATCTTCATCCAGAACACAGACAGTGGAACTGAGTGCACTTTGAGCAAGTTTGCAGATGATATCAAGCTGAATAGTATGGTTGACACACTCAAGGAACAAGTTGGCATCCAGAGGGACCTGGCAAAGCTAAAGAAGTGGGTCCATTTGAACATCATGAGGTTCAATGCCATGTGCAGGGTCCTGCACCTGGTCAGGGCAACCCCTGGTATTGATACAGGCTGAGTGATGATGAAGGGATTTAGAACAGCCCTAAGGAGAAGGACTTTTGTGGTACTGATGAATAAAAAAAACTGGACACAAGTTGGCAATGTATGCTTGCAACCCAGAAAGCAAATGACATCCTGGGCTGCATCAAAAGAAATGTGACCTGCAGGCTGAGGGAGGTGGTTCTGCCCCTCTGCTCTGGTAAGATCCCATCTGGCATACTGCATCCAGCTCTGGAGTCCTCAATACAGAAAAGACACAGACCTCTTGGAGTGGGTCCAGAGGAAGGCCACAAAAATAATAAGATGGATGGAACATCTCTCCTAAGAGGAAACACTATGAGAATTGGGGTTGTTGAGCCTGGAGAAAAAAAGGCCCCAAGGAGAGCTTATTGCAGCCTTTCAATGCTCAAAGGGGGCTTATAGGAAAGATGAGTACAGACTTTATAGCAGGGCCTGTTGTGACAGGATGAGGAATAATGGTTTTGAACTAGAAGAGGGTAGATTCAGACTAGACATAAGAAAGATTTTTCTTTTCCTTTTTTTTTTTTTTTTTTTTGGGGGGGGGG
>NDXB01020692.1:0-13893 GCA_002631895.1 Agapornis roseicollis
AATTAACTAAGCTAAACGAAAACAAATAACTTTACTTAGAAATAAATAAATAAATAAAATACTCTTTCCACCCATAGCCATTCTGATTTGTGTCTTTGAAAGTGCTTTTGGTGCTGAAATTCCCCTGGGATTTCGAGTAAATGTGGATCTCCTCATTGTACAGCTCCTTGTGAGTGCTGGGAATGGAAGAGAATAAAATGGAATGGCATAGAACAGAAGAGAGTGGAATGGAACTAAACAAAATACAAGAGAAATCTCTGCTACGTCATGCATCTAGAGTCATAGAATATTTAGGGTTGGAAAGGACATTAAGATCATCTAGTTCCAACACCCCTGCATGGGCACAGACAACTGACACTGAACCATCACACACAAGGCTCCTTCCTGCCTGGCCTTGAATACCACCTGGGATGGGCACCCATTCCAGTGCCTCACCACACTCACAGTAAAGAACTTCCTCCTTCTATCCAATCTAAACTTCTCTATTGATGTTTCAACCTGCTACCCATTTTTCTATCACTACAGTCCCTAGTGAAGAGTCCCTCGCCAGCATCTTTATAGCCCCCCTTCAGATATTGGAAGGCTGCTATGAGGTCTCCACGCAGCCTGCTCTTCTCCAGGCTGAACAACCCCAGCTTTCTCAGCCTGTCTTCATACGAGAGCTGTTCCAGCCCCTCGATCATCCTCATGGCCTGCTATGAACTTTGTCTAACAGCTCCATGTTATTTTGTAGAGAATAGCAGAACTGCACTCAGTGCTGCAACTGGGGTATTACAAGAGAAACTTGAAATTTGGTCTCATATACTCTTGGGGAAGCACAGAGAAGGCTGCTACTTTGCCTTCTATGCTGAAGAGATAATGGACTGAGTTTTGGTAACATTTATACCTTCAAAGGTTTAAAAATAGTTACCATGTAAAATGCCTTTGTGTTAGAAGCTATTATTTGATAATTCCAAAGGAAATCTTTCTACTTTATTGGGAAGTTTGCCAGATAACAAATTAACAGTGTAGTTGTATTTATTAATAAAACATGTAACATTTGGAGTGCTTTTTAATCTCCTTTCCGTATGTACAGTCCCTATCCTTTTAGTGGGAGTGCCTGCAAAGAAGGGAGAGACTCAAAAGGTGTAAGGGGAATAAAATTAATCCCAAATTTCCCAAAATGAAAAAACTGTCATCACCTAGTTTCTTCAAATTATAGCTCTGAGAGACAGATGGATGAAGACTATTATCTTCATAGCCTGGGTGCGAAGGTGAACAGGGGTTTTACTGCATTTCCCTTAAGTCATAGAGGAAAACAGATAGAGACACCCAGAAATTTTTGGTTTATAGCTCTGTACGATTTTGTGAGCCCATGCTTAGCATGAAATAAGAAGGAAAAAGGCACTGCAATTAAATTTGTTTGACTTGGCAATCTCTTAAATACATACACTTGGGGAAGCAGGGAGAAGGTGATTACTGATCCTTTGCCTTCTGTGTTGAAGAGACAAAAGACTGAGTTTCATTAACAGTTACACCTACAGTGGTTCAAGGATAGTTACCATGTAAAGTGCATTTGTGTTAGAAGCAATTATTTGATAATTCTGAAACAAATCTTGCTACCTTAATTGAGAATTTTGATAGATAACAAATCAAGTAAATATTTCAACAGTGTGACTCCGTACAGATATTCCCTCTACTTAAATGTTTCCCATCCTTCTTTTAAATACAGGGGGATTATAAGGTAACTTAGCACTTACTGCTCAAGTTCATATCTGGTCATAAGATGTTAATATTCAAACCTAACACAAACCTTTTGTATTGTCCCCACCTTCAGTTCTGCTCCTCCACTACCTACTTCATTTAGTTTGGCTGTTAATGCTAATCTCACTGTGCTGTCAGTACCAGCACACCCACTCTTCCCTGCTGCACTGTTTTCTGTTCTAGTGATAGCTGGCTTTCTTCAGCACTCAGGCCTCCTACTTGATGGAAAAGAAAGTGGGATCAGGGCAACATATTCAAATAGATCCCCTTCTAAAAGTCTTTTGCTACCCTGTGTTACTGCTGTTGCAGTGGGTCAATCCAATGGAAGGTCCTATTGTGTCTTCATTTATGCACACAATCCCATCACCCAGCTGCCAGACAAGCAGTGAATGGACTTTTAAATGAGTTAAAATTCCTTCTCAAAACCATGTGTTTGTGAGCGGACAGGCTCAACCATGAGCCAGTTGCCCCATGCTTTCACAGCCCTAGCCTCATCTTAAGTTCTCCTCTCCCTCCATGTTGGTGCCACAATCCCATGCCCATACTCTGTCATAACAGCCTTCTCTTTGTCCTCTCCTGCCTGGGAATCATAGAATCATAAAGTGGTAGAATGGTTAGGGTTGGAAAGGACCTTAAGATCATTTAATTCCAACCCACTGGCCATGGGCAGGGATACCTCACAGTAGACTATGTTGACCAAGGCTCTCTCCAACCTGGCCTTGAACACTATGAGGGATGGAGCATTTGCCACTTCTTTGGGCAACCTGTTCCAGTGCCTCACTACTTCACCTTCAGTTTCTTATTTCTTTAAAGACAAACAATTTTTGATATTCAAAAATCCTCTTGGCATAGCCTCAACCTAAGATAAAACCTCTAATAGACAAAAATATGAAGAGATAAAAATCAGTTTATCCGTTCCTACCTCTTTGATGTCACAGGCCTACCTTTCCTATGTGAACTCAAGAAAGAAGGCAGGCTATTCTGGGAGACCATGGGACTTCTGAGAGCTGATCTAATTCAGAATTTATGGCATGGACATGATGAGCATCAGAAACCAGTAAAAGGCAACAGTGAGTCTGGAAGAGTGAAGAGGAGACCACACAAGGGTAAAAAATTGAGTAGAGACACCATCTGTGCTTAAACACTTAGAATTTTTGAGAGGTGCATAATTACAGTATCGAGCACTTCAGCTGAAATATTGTTTTATATTGAAAACATCTTTCCTTCCTTCTTTGGAATCACAGAATTTGAAATAAATGTGTTCTTTTATTATCAAGTTGGCTTCATGTTATACCAAATTAACTTTCATTAGTTTAATTACCCATAATATATTCAGCTTAAAAAAAGAAGGCATCCATTTTACTAGCACAGCAGATCAAAACTTCTCATAGAAATGTCCTGCTTAATGCAGAGAAAATTCATAATATTCTAGCCGTGAAACTAGTTATCCCTGGTAATAATACTAAGAATAATTCTAGCAGTATTGGACCAGGTTGAATGAGCCTGATTCTATCTGTTTCTGTGAAGCACTGAAGATAGAAGACTAACCCAATTCCTAATCCTCCTACCACATGGGAGAATTATGCTCAGCTATTTCCCCTCTTTCTGTCCATTGAATATTTAGGATGTCTACAGTGACTCTACTCCTGTTAATTCCTAACTTCAGTTAATTATAAGGCTGTAGTCATCAAATTTTACTATGCTCAAGACAAAATTAAAATGTGGACTATGTCTCCACAGGATGTAATTTCTGCCAGTTTCCCTTTGCAGAAGAAAAGATTTAAACTCCTAATGGTAAAAAACCTTTCCAGATTGTGAAGCAGGCAAAAAAAGCACCAAACAACAAAACCCTCACAGGGGCTGAAATAAAAATGATTCTGGGGACACTTGGTAAATTCAGGGATCAGAAAAGTCATCACAGATCTCTGAAAGCATTCTGTGTAAAGCATTGAGCATATTGAAGAAGAAAAGTAAACATCATAGAAAACCTGACCTGACAATCCTCTTCCTGTAAATACTGTGAAGAGGCCACTTGTTTGTAGATGCAGAGTGGGAATGAAAGAGGAAGGTGTTGGGAAGTGTTGTTAAGTTCCCTGTTGGAAAAAAAAAACGTTTGTGCTGAACACACACCTGACCTCAGGTCTACATAGAAGTGTCTAAATTGCTTTCATCTGACTTTAAGATTTTAAGGCTTCAGAAAAAAAAAAAAAAAAAAAACCAAAAAAAAAAAAAAAAAAAAAAAAATTGGAAAAAAAAAAAAAAAAAAAAAAAAAAATTGGAAAAAAAAAAAAAAAAAAAAAAAAAAATTGGAAAAAAAAAAAAAAAAAAAAAAAAAAATTGGAAAAAAAAAAAAAAAAAAAAAAAAAAACCAAAAATTAAAAATTTAAAAAAAAAACGGAAAAAAAAAAAAAAAAAAAAGACTGCTTTTATTTTAAAATAAATCAAAAGGATTTCAATTAAAACTAGAATTTGCAGCTCCCCATTGTTTCATTTGCAGCTGATAATTACATTTCCAGAATATTTTGCACATACATTCAGGAACTGGTTTAAATGGTTAGAAAAGAAGATGGCAGTTACTGGCAGAAACTGGTATGCGTTCTCCTGAGGCAGGTGCTTTGTTTTAGATGAGCTCATATAGCAAGCAACGCAACGAAATTTCATTTATATTTGTTTACACTTATGCACAGCTCCATGCATAGGCTCAAGCTTATGTTACCATGGCCCTTCGCATATCTTCTAGTTTCTCTGGTTCCTGTTCATTTGTTTACTGTATTCAGAGGGGATTCCATTAACATGCTTCACATTTGATGTGGTTGACACTCTTTCAATATTAATTCCTTGGTGTGTCATATGTTGCATGATAGTAATTAGTAATATTCTGGAAGATCCCAGGTATTTGCATTTACTGTTCTTCTGCAGAAGATAAAGAAAGAAAAGCAAACAAAACCCCCAAACAATCAACACCCCTCCCCCTAAAGCTATTTTAGATATTAATAGTTATATTAATACTATTAAAATAATACAAAGTATACTTACTACAATCCTTATTTCTTTAGACAAAAAAATTCAGTTTATTTTTGTCTGGAGCTTGTTGGATGATTGCATCTACAGTGAAGTGCCAAAATGCAGTCTTCTTATTTCTCCCTCCAGAGACTGAAAAATAAAGCGAGTCAGTAATTTCAACCACACNCTATTAAAACAATATACAAAGTATACTTACTACAATCCTTATTTCTTTAGACAAAAAATTCAGTTTATTTTTGTCTGGAGCTTGTTGGATGATTGCATCTACAGTGAAGTGCCAAAATGCAGTCTTCTTATTTCTCCCTCCAGAGACTGAAAAATAAAGCGAGTCAGTAATTTCAACCACACTGAATGATCATGATGCGCTTTATCAGGACAAAATAATTTTGCGGTTATAGGAATTTTGAGCTAGACCTTCAGTGCATATTTAGCTGGTCCCTGGTCCCTGGTCCCTGTCAAAAGATGAGGGCTGTTCAGAAGTGCTGATTCATTATAACAGACAAAAGAGAGTCCTCACACTAAGGAGTTATGCAAACAACAGTAACATGTCAAGGTTAGCTCTGGAATATCACAGGGCCATGGAACTGCTGTCACATACAAATGACTCCCTCCCTTTCTCTATCACATACAACATTTAAGCAGATATAGTTAAAATGGCTGAAAAATACTATGGTGGCGTTTTAATGCCTTTAATTTGTAATAAATAAATTTTATGAAAAAATGAATTTAAAGCAGCTGTATTTCAAAGTAGGCATCAACTATTAAATATATGTCATGTCTTTTGCATTTGATGGAGGTGTGCATATACCCTGTTTCTTTGCTAGATTAGGTCAAAAGTGAAGAGGTCAGTGGTAGAGGAAATTATATGACATTTGAATCAAATTTGAAAAATAACTACTTTTTGTTGTTTTCTTTTTTCCTACTGTCCTGCAATTAGTAGCCAAACACAAGTTCTTAAAAAGAGACACAGATTTGCTGGCATGAGAATTACAACTGGTTCCAAACCTCCCACATTTACTAGCTATGTGTTCTCCAAAATTAAGTTACTTCTCCAAAATTACTTGCAGGAAGTAAGTTTTTTGCTACCTTGTGAAAAATAAGAGGTGATCTTTTTCATCATAAAAGAATTTTGAAAGAACACAATGTTTACTGCTGTACTGCTGTATCAGACAAAACAAAAGCATAAGTTCATTAGTGTCACAGTTTAAGCCCACGGTTTGAGCCGGTAACTCAGAACCATGCAGCTGCTCGCTCACTCACACCCTCCTTCCTCCCCCTGCTCCTGGAGGGATGAGGAGGAGAATCAAAAGAATATAACTCCTACAGGTTGAGATAAGAGCAGTCCAGTAACTAAGGTATAACACAAATCACTACTGCTACCACCAGTAACAATAATGATAAGGGAAATAACAAGGGGAGAGAATACAACCGCTCACCACCCACCGACCGATACCCAGGCCGACTGAGCAGTGATCTAACCCTTCTGGGTAACTGCCCCCAGTTTATATAGTGGGCATGACGTGCTGTGGTATGGAATATCCCTTTGGTTAGTTTGGGTCAGGTGTCCTGTCTCTGCTTCCTCCCAGCTTCTGCTCCTCCTTGGCAGAGCATGAGGCTCACAAAGCCCTTGATCAGAGTTAACATTACTGAGCAGTAACTAAAAACATCGGTGTTATCAGTGTTGTTCCCAGGCTGAAATTCGAAAACACAGCACTGCACCAGCTACTAAAAAAGAGAATGACTGCTGCTGCTGAACCCAGGACATCTAGTAATTTTATGATCCTTTAAATGACATAAAATCTTTCAGATTGCATCCTGACCACTTCAAATCTAAACATTAGTTCAGGTGCAGTTAAAACATCCGTCAGAACTTACTGTGTAACAATACATCACTTAAGCAGTTCCAAAGTATTGTGTTAGACCATTTTAAACCTCTTTTATGATAGGATGATTCAAGTAGCTGTCAATAGCTATGCAAGCATGTATACCCAAGCACAAATACAGGATGGGCAGAGATTGCATTGAGAGCACCACTGAGAAGGACTTGGGGGTGCTGGTTGACAAAAAGCCCAACATGAGCCAGCAGTATGCACTTGCAGCCCAGAAAGCCA
Source organism: Agapornis roseicollis (assembly GCA_002631895.1). NCBI lineage: Eukaryota > Metazoa > Chordata > Aves > Psittaciformes > Psittacidae > Agapornis > Agapornis roseicollis. The sequence goes on from NDXB01020692.1 coordinate 6,879, forward strand.
GCCATGTGCTGGGCCGCATCAAAAGAAGCATGACCAGCAGGTAGAGGGAGGTGATTCTCCCCTTCTACTCAGCTCTCGTGAGACCCCACCTGTAATACTGCATTCAGCCCTGGGGTCCCCAACACAAGAGGGACATGGACCTGATTAAGTGAATCCTGAGGAGGGCCATGAAGATGATCAGATGGCTGGAGTGCCTTTCCGATGAAGAAACGCTGGGAGAGCTGGGGTTTGTCACCCCGAAGAAGAGACAGCTCCAGGGGTACCTTATGGAAGCCATCCAATACCTAAAGAGGGCCTTCTGGAAATGGTGCTTGTTTAGTTTAAGATTCCCATAACTATTGTAGTTGGATTTGCCTTTTAAGTCTTCCCTGTGGAATGCCTTGCTTTTGAAAGGGCACCAGCAAAGGTTTTCAACAGTGAGATTTGTCTGTGAGAGATACAGCATACTCCTACTGTTTATCTTTTTTGGTGACATTTTCATTATCAGACTGATCAGTGGCTAGCCATGGATGTGAGGCTACTTACAAACAGAATGATGAGCAGAAGCATTATTAAGCCTACCAGCATCTCTACTGCTTGATTCCTTTGAAGCCCTTGAGGAGCAGGCAAATGTCCTCTCCAGTCCTCCATGCTCTGGTGAACAGGGGAGCAAAAGCTCTAGGAGTTGACTGGAATACAAGATGAGTTCTCACATTGCTGAAGTTTGTAAACTGAAAGAAATTCAAATTTAATATTTAACGTTGTCAAAGTTCAGGCATTCCTTCAGTGCTTCATCACTACAGAGGCATGCATAGTATTTTTATAGAGAAAAATCTTTAACAAAATAAACACCATTGGTTTTCTTCCACCTGCAATATGATGGGTTGTTATAAACCTGTGATTTACACAAGAGATAGTTTTCATTGCCTCTCACAGGAAATAGGATAATTTTATCTAATGGAAACATCTTATTTCTAACAATCTTCTGCATAAGGAAGTAGAACTAGTTAAGAAGCACTCTCTATATTAGCAGCCCCCATGTCTTTGCCTGAAAATTACTAATTTGCCCAGCAGCATTGACTTTGAAAGCCAGTTCCCTACCAGATTTAAAACAGCATGTAATCAAACTCTCACTCAGCTCCATGTTGCATTGGTAACATGACATAATCCATTTTCTGTGTATAAAAACTAGGGTAAGCTCTTTTTAGTGTTGAGATGTCAACTGTGCAGCCTGACACATGTTTTGATTGAGTTTGGGCATCCTGTTGGGCTGTCTGAGAAACTGACTTTTACAGTGGTGCTTATGAACAGCCTTTGGTACATTTGTCTTTGAAACTGTTCTTTTGTTCTGTTCACATAGCGCGGTGCAAAGTGATTTGATTTTTCTTTTTCAGTTCATAAAATCTAACCAATTAAACGTGTTTATGTAAAATTTAAAAATATATCCATAATTAGATAAGAATCAAATTAAAAAACTGATAAAGGATGTTCTACTGTAAGAGCCATTAGACATTACAAAGCAGCTAAACATGAGGACAGATCAGAAAAACATAAAACATAAAACATAAAGGGATGAAGGACAAGCAACTGAACATGGAGAGTTGAATACGAGATGAGACAACAAACTGTAATGGAATTGAATAACAAAGACTAAAAAAAAGTGTAGAAAAGAAAAGGAGAGTCTGAAAAGGCACTGGTATTGTTCAAGCTGCAAGGTAGGGAGAAGGGTGTTTTGTGAGTTCTTTGCAGTTGCTGTTCTTTCCACGTGTTTTTCCTTAAAAAAAAAGGAAAAAAAAAGGCAAGTGTGTGATTTACGGGTTACTCCTTAACCACTGATATGCTTTACTTTGTAAGAGCAAATGTAGATGGTTGTGAATTAAGGAGAAATATTTAATTTAGAAATTGCAGAGTGTTGAACTGTAATATTTTCATTAGAATTTTTATTTTCCATGTTTATGTTATTTTGGATTAAGATACATTCATATTTTTTTTCCTTTGTCATATAGACACCATTCACTTATAATGAACAGCAGGAGTTCTATTATAAAAAAAGACATAAAAGACTTAACTTTCAGAACAATGCACCTTTCTCCAACATGTATTAAAATGTTTTGTACCACATTCAAAGATGACACAGAAGGAAATGCAAAGGATTCTCTTTTTCTAGTTTGCATTATATAAAGATGGGCCAAAGCCTGGCAGGATGCCTTTCACAAGCCTGTGAGTCTCATTCAGCTTTTCCTCTCTGTTTATATTCATGTAATGTTTCTACAATAATGGATTTCAAATGGGTTTCAAATAACCTTTTTTATTACATATATATATGTATGTAATAAATAAATACCCATAAGCATGTGTATTTTGTAGCAGGTTTGACTAGTTTCTGGTAGTCATTAAAATATGAACACAATGGCCACCATTCCAAAGCACTGCTAGGGCTAAGCGTGGTTGTCTCTGCCTCTTAAAGAAGTTGAATTGTCAGTTCTATGACCTGGGATAGTGTTTGGTTAGCATATACAACATCTAGTCTCGTGGTACAGGAAAAGAATTTAATCTACTTCCCCAGTGAAGTCCATCTATTGTAGACCATAGAGTAGTGATTTTAGTCCTCACACAGACTTGCAGTCTCCCGCAAGGAGACAGAATTTAGAATTTTAACTGAGTATGTCACTGAGCCTCATAGCACACTGGAAGCTCAAATATTTATGATTAACAACCCTTATCTGAATGCTTAGATATATAAGCTTATTCCAAGATACTCCAGGAATGAAAAGAAACTTCTCCGTATATGTGGAATCCACTGAATTGATTCTTCCAGTAGTACAAATAAATACATTTTTTTTTCTCATTGATGTTTATAATGGTTACAAGCAACTGAACTATACTAACACTTTTTCATAAATCTACAAGTTGTTTTGAATGCTGAAGAGGCATTTGCTTAGAATCCTACAGCACAATACTGTGGTATCAGAAATGCTGTTCAATGATGGTGACTATAAAAGAGTGCTACCACTTTCTCTCTCCTGTTTACTTCGAATTACCCAGTGTAAAAGAATTTTAAGTTCACTGCTGATGTATTGACAGAAATTGTTTTTGCTTTAAGTAAACAAGCAGAATCCCCAGACACAGTAGGATAAGAATCTTTGGTTATATTTTAATAAATTAAGGGTTGATTTTTTTTTTATTTTTTTTTTTTTTTTTTTTTTTTTTTTTTTTTTTTTCAGATAGTCAAAGAAGACTAAAATTTGCAGTTTGGAATAAATTCTAATGTATGACAANACTAGCTAAAAAAAATTTTTTTTAGCTAGTCAAAGAAGACTAAAATTGGCAGCTTGGAAAAAATGCTAATGTATGACAAAACTCACGCTGTATCCCGAGTGACTAAATCCTACCTAATTAATGCTAGCATAAATCCAAAGGAATTCTGTGGAAATAAAATTACTTACACTTTATTTCTCTGGTCTAATGGACTGCAACATTTGGTCCACATTGTTTAATATTATAGAATTTACTTTTGATATGCAAAATATTTCAACTGCCAGGACTTTCATGCAAGAATCAAAAAGAATCTGAGTAGCTGCAAACATGAACTCTGAAAGCAGTACATTTTCATCAAATAGTCTCCACAAACACTCCTTGCATTAACTTCACTCTTCACTGAGAACAAATATCTCTCATTGTTTCATCAGATTAGAAGTTTCTGTACATTTGGAGTAAGCAGAATGCTACGTACTTAATGGGAAGTTTGAAAAATTTGTGTCATCATATATTTTTTTTGCAAATGTTACAAAATATATAGGTGAAAATATTTTTACTTTTAACATTGACAGTACCAGTCTGATGAAGCATATGCTGACTTCATGAGTAGGCAATTCTGCATGACACAAACTATAATATATGATATTATACAAAAATAGCACAAGCTTAAAAGAATATGTCAGTAGGAAAGAAATAGGGGAAAATCACTATTCAAGGCTGCATACATGTGAGAGAACTCATAATATTGTAATTCCCCCCCATTCAAAATAATAAAAACTTCACAACCACTCAATGTATGTGCAAAGGTATCACTATACTATTTCCACAATCCATATAAACAACACTTAAACCTAAAAGATAAAGAAACCAGCCCCTCAGGCTTGCATATACATTCAGACTCACTTCTATATTCTAAGGCCAAGTTTGGTATCTTGTCATTTTAATAATCCAATTCTGTGCAATGAACTAATTTGTTACAAGACCTCATAGAATTCTTTGTTGATACATGTTTACTGTTACCTTTTTCTTGCTCCTAAATATTTTTTAATAGAGATTAGTGAAGAAAAAAAGAACTACAGCCAAAACAAGCTAGGAAAATAAAAGTTATTTCCTTGTTATTATATCCTGACTTTACCATCATCCACCCCTTCCAGAAGACCAGAGATGTTCATAGTGTTTAACATCAGCTCTCTTGCTCCAGAGTAACAACACAGTAGTCATCTATTTCCAGCTGAAAGGGCCAGTTTTAAACTGTAGTCAATATGAAATCTCAATTGTGAGAAAGTCCTTCAGAAGCTCAAGGTCTCCAAGTGGGGTAGGCACTGACAGGGAAGTTGCCTTCAGAGAACTGGAGCTTCTACAGCAGCCACAATGTGAGATAACAAACAGACCAAGGATTTGGAAGTACTGAAGCATGTAAGTGAAGGTAATAAAACTACATGACTGCTTGGATAAACCATCTTCCGTTATACAACAAGCCTGCTTGACTTTTATATGTTAACAAAAATGGCTGACTGTCTTCTAAGGCATCCTTAAAGGCTTTTTTCCCAAACATTCTGCCTTAGGTGAATTGGATCTGTCCTTTTCATGTTAATGCTATAGATAAACTGATTTAACCTTATTGTCAGAAAGATAACTGTACAAACATAGCAACGAAAACTAACCTATGGCAGCGGGGTTGGAACTGGACAATCTTAAGGTCCTTTCCAACCCTAACTATTGTATGATTCTATGACTTGACTGTTGTGCAGCTCCACAACTCAGAAGAAAAAATATGGGTTCACATTAATGAGAATTTTCCATTTATAGGAAAATGCATAAACATTAAAGAAAGGAAGCTCATTCGATTTCATGATAGAGAAGAAGGCGGGAAAATTGATAACACCTTGAACCACTTATATACCCAATTAAAGAAATGAACACTCTCTGAGATAACACTCTTTTGTTCATGCAAATTTATGAGGAGTCTCATCACATCTGTTTTGCTGAAATTGAATTGGTTTTGTGGGACTTGGAGGTCTAGAAATTCACTGTGATCACCACCACTGATTACTGCACATTAACTGTAAGACTGTGTAGCAGGTGCCCAAAGTAGTTGCACATGCAAAATATATGCTTACAAATATTCCAGATGCATAACTGTAGATGGAAAGAGAGATGACCACCCAGAAAAAAAAAGATGTTTTTCACAAAGAACTATAAATAAATGGGAACCCAGGGAGTGGAAAAGAGCCCATGACCCTGTGCCAGGACTGACTGTAGCATGGCAGAAGCCACCATGCTGGCCCACCCAAACTCCCTCTGTGCTATCTGTCATGTGGAATGGGGAAGTTGTGCAATTCATGATATTTGATATACGTGGTATTAAAATGCATTGGTAAGCAAATGCACTTAACTGTTCATGCTGTCATTTGTTCTTAAACATTAGCACCTGGATACTTGAAAAGACATCCAAGTACTTGACTAATCCTCTTGTTTTTATAGGCAAATATAATTTATATTTTGGTGAGAAAAATGTAGTCCTCTTCTAGATAGGCAAGACAATAGAAGAAACAGTGGCTAAAATACAGCTATTGTCAGGTCACTTCTTTCTAGCTAAATGTATGTAGGGACAAATTTAGACAAAGAATTCACATAGATTCTAAGACAAGTATTCACAGTATCTACATATTTATCTTGCTCTAACTGACAACTTATCTGTGGAAGAAAATTATTTGGCAAGCTGTGTTTATAATATACTTCTTAGAATTGTCTTATTATGGATTGCTTTGTGTACCTGCAATTCAGAATAGAAGCACTTGGAAAACACAGTCATAGAATCATATAATCATAGAATAGTTAGGGTTGGAAAGGACCTTAAGATCATCTAGTTCCAACCCCACTGCCATAAGCAGGAACACCTCACACTAAACCATGACACACAAGGCTTCATCCAACCTGGCCTTCCACACTGCCAGGGATGGAGCACTCACAACCTCCCTGGGCAACCCATTCCAGCATCTCACCACCCTAACAGGAAAAAATTTCTTCCTTATATCCAATCTAAACCTCCCCTGTTTAAGTTTGAACCCGTTACCCCTTGTCCTGTCACTACAGTCCCTAATGAAGAGTCCCTCCCCAGCATCCCTATAGGCCCCCTTCAGATACTGGAAGGCTGCTATGAGGTCTCCACGCAGCCTCCTTTTCTCCAGGCTGAACAGCCCCAACTTTCCCAGCCTGTCTTTGTATGGGAGATGCTCCAGTCCCCTGATCGTTCTCGTGGCCCTCCTCTGGACTTGTTCCAACAGTTCCATGTCCTTTTATGTCGAGGACACTAGAACTGCACACAATACTCCAGGTGAGGTCTCACAAGAGCAGAGTAGAGGGGCAGGATCGGTCTTTTTACACCATTTTTAAGGAATATTTAAGTGCATGTTAATGTTATGCAACATAAAGAAGTGCACCATTTTTTATGTATCATTTATATTAATGCTGCCTTATTCCTGCAAGACCATGCAGATGCAACAAAGTACCTCAGCTGACAGATGTGCAAGTTTTGAGATATATCTGGAATTCTCCAGACTTGCAAAAGACTGAAGTCAACATGAGTTTTACAGGTGTTTAGTCTGCATCAGGTACACTGAGCCCTAAGTACAGTTAGATTAATATTACAGTGCAAGACATTTAAATATGGCCTCAGGCTAATAACCATAAAAAAACCAAACAAACAAAAAAAGAAACCACAAACAAAAAAACCCCAAAAAACCAACCAAACAAAAAAAAAAAAAAAAAAAAAAAC
>NDXB01020692.1:14010-35691 GCA_002631895.1 Agapornis roseicollis
AAAAAAAAAAAAAAAACAACAACCCAAGAGAGTATATTAGTAGTATATGCAGTCATACTCTGAAGGGTGATGAAGGAGAAAGCAGTGGGTTTTGGTCACAGATGCCAAAAGAAGACACCTGAGCATCTTGTGCATGCTGTATTCTTAGACAACAGCTCATTGGTTTTGGAGCCTTACTTGATGGCTTTCTCCTCAACAGTGGTAAAAAGGATTAGCAGATACTTCTTTTATGAAATATACAAGGCCAGCTTAAAAATCAGGACTCCTGATTATACTAGCCACAGAACAAACACAGAGCTACAGACAGTCCTTGTGCTAACTGGAATACAGTTAAAAAATAGATTAGATAGACTGCTGTGTCCTTAGATACAAGGCGGAGTTCGGTTTACATGAGTTCTTCCACTCACACAGAAAGGGAATAGTGGAACACAGATTTAACCCTAGATGCCTTGAATGTTGCTTTTGTTGTTTGTATTGCTAATATTATTCATGATGCTTGTGGAGACTATCTTCTCATAAGTTCCTCTCACTACAGGATCTCCACTGCCAGGAATTTGTAACTCAATTTTCTGCAGAAATCTGAAAAATAATGTCTCCTGTGTAAGAGAGAAAGCCATTGAAAGCTTAAAAACATTGTCTCTTCTACTCTCCAGATGTATTTTGCATATGTGTGTGTTAAAAATTAAAAGCATATGACACTTCTGCAAGAAAGGTACACTGAGAAAAGGTAGAGCAAGGATAAGAACTGTAATGGCAAAACTGGATTGAAAGCAAAACTCAAGTGTTTCTATCAAAGCTACAGCCTTGGCTGTGATTAACTCTATAGACGTGGGAGCTGCTGGAAGACCTCTATCTCATTTGTCATTTTGCAGCCCCACCTGTCTAAGGAAATGATGCTGTGCTACTCAGTGAGGCAAAACCTAAGATTTAATCTTCATTCTGATTCTGTAGGTAATCTTGCAGGTGGGATTGGAAGCCACTTTGGGGCTACCAGTTGACAGCATCTGTGTTCAGTACCCACTGCACAAAAAACACCCATGGAAGAGAAAGGTACAACCTCTATTTTCAACCCCTTTGCACAACAGGGTGTGATGTCCATACATAGGGCAACACAGGAAGCAAAAATTAACCATTTAATATTTTTCAAGATAACTATAAAGAGGAAGAAGTGACCAGCTTATGTCTGTCCTTTAGCTGTGTACATGCACAATAAGGTTGGAGGACTTTTCCCACAGGAAGAGAAATCTACTACTGAACCTATACAGCTAAAAAAATCAGTGAATTCAAGCTCTAAATATTATAGTCTCTACATAAAAACATATCCAGCCTTTACCAGGCAGATGCAATCCAGGTCCTCAGAAAAACAACAGGGCTGAGATCTTCAGCTGATTTCAGGAAAATAAATGCACTATCAGGAAGTCAGGGATTTTAACACTGCCTGAAGCCAAAGGTTTTAAGATAGACTGTTTTGCAAGAAAATAAACCCCTTTCTGTGTTTCACCTCTTGCATTTATGTAAGAAAAAAATGAATAAAAAAGAGCAACCAGGCTGCTGCAAACTTACACACCAACAGTGAATCGTCTGTCTCAGCAGGGATTCATTTGTCCAACTTATTCATTGATGATAAAATATTTGGAATCTGTGGATACTAAAATGTGGAGTTATGATGCTGCCACTGCAAGTGAAGTAAACATTTGAACTGTCTGAATACTAAAAAGGAAGTGACACAGCAGTGTGCTGGTTTTAATGTGTGATGTTCAACAGCATGAATGGCATTGCAGCATCTATATGCCTACATTGTTATTGTGATGAGATGCGGAGTGTCTACAAGGTGATGAGCCAATATCGTAGCCCTGCTGGATTACTAAGAGACAAGAGGGATGGAATAAGTATGAAATAACAGCTATAATGCTCAAATATCAGAACTGTCTATTGGACTGGAGTGGTATTCTCAGAGCCAGTATGTGGAAAGAGAGTCTGGGGAGCACTGGCTCTCAGGAAGGTGAGCTTTCCCTTGGGAGGCCAGGAGCCTTGCAGTGCAAAGACAGGCCACTCTCCTGCTATCAAGGCAAATCTCTGGAATGGGCAGAAGGGCAGCAGAATACAAAAGATTCTGTGCCTTGGCTGAAAAAGGGAGCATTTTATTAGGGCTGTTAGTAATCTGCAAAGGAAAAACAGTTATGCAGAGTCCACTTTCAATTCAAGAAGAAGGCAGGAGATCTGACTCTTAAGAGACTGCAGATTCTTCTTTCCCAGAAGTATTAAAGTGGCAATTTTGAGGCAATTTTTATTCTGCAGGCTGGGTTAAGGTGTTTGGGTTTTATTAAAGTGAAGAAAAACAAACAAACTCCCTGAAGAACTGATTAGGTTGAGGTGGGCTGGAGAAATTTCTAGTACTGACAATTTCAAGAACTTACAAGGAAGTTTCCTTAACACACACTCCAACATTAACTTCTCCTGCAACTAGTGAGCAATATATTTTTAACATTTCTTCCATCAGTCTGTAAGCCCAATTTAGATGAGATGCAGCTCTACTGCTGTGAGTTAAAATGTTGTGTTTGTCCACTTAACGTTAACAGCAGCACCCCTCACAAGCAACCTCCAGTTCACATAGCTACAACACAAAATGCAAATAACCTATACATTGCTTATGAAGAGCATTACTAATTGCAAACAATACATAAGAAGCACCATGTGACCACTACCCATCTGGAACACAGAGCAGTCAATCATAATTAAGCAAAAAAACCCCAAAATTCCATTAGAAAAACAGTTTCCTCTGTGGCTTCATACAAAATAAACATACAAGAAACATTATCCCAGGTAGTAGTAGACCCTTTTGTCTGCTGTAACATGAAATATAGACCTTCTATCATTGCAGAAGCATGGGAGCTTACTCATTGCATTGCTCATTATGTGGCTGTGCTCACATCATCATCACCAGCTATCCAGACAACCAAGAGGCTGAAGCCTTTCATGTCTCACTAAGACCTGCTCTTTTAAAATGTAATATGAATATTAAGCAACTAAACAAGAGACTTTTAAAGTTGAAGAACGGGAAGCACCTCTGCTCTTTATAGAGGATATTCTAGATTAAAATCCTGGTTCCCAACACTGATGGCAAACAGAAGTCAGCAGACAGAACCATTATCACCAGCCTCTGATGAAAAGTACCTTCCCAGTCTCATTCATTTTAAAAAAAACAACATATTTAGAACAGACCAAAAGCTGTGCACAAGTACCTCTGTCAGCTACAATGTTTAGATGGGTCTGTCTAGGAGACAGAGAACCAAAAATACAAATAAGCTTCTGCCTCTCAGGCTACATCTCTGCAGGCCAGACCTTTGCTCTCAGGCTTGCTTTCAGCCAACTCAGTGGCTTACTGGGTTGTAGCAAACCCTATACTCTCTCCTCTTAACCTTTGAAAATTTCTCTCCATCACTTCAGACCTATTTGTCTGCTTGATTAAGTGTCCCACTTGCTGAGACAGAGTGGCAGTTTCCAACTTCCTTCACTGACAGCCCCAGAAGTCTTCTCTCCTCAACGAGGCCATCCTGCAGAAGGCTTTCATACAAGTGACCTTTATCAAAGGAGCGTACCTTGCAACTGAGAACACACCACCCAGATTGTTATGGTTCATCCCAAGGGATTTCAGAAGCTAAAGCATTCTGGCTGAAAACCGAAGGGAAGGAAAAATGTTTCATGTGAAATGTTATAATTTTGGGTAGAAGACATTTCTGCATCCAAAATCCAGTTTAACACCAGGAAATTTCATGGACACATGCTAACAAATTCTCATAAGGGAGAATGTCTCTAGAAGATGAAACTTCTGGTTTAAGCATAGTGACTCATTTTACTTCATGTAACTAATGCTGCTTTGGAAAAACAGCCTGCTCATTTTTAATGTTAACATATAGAAGAAAATTCGGATTGCACAATGAGCTTCAACGTGAATACTCACTCCAAGTTTTATAACTGTTCACAAAAAGCAGAAAGGTAAAATGTGACTCAGCTAAACCAGCTATGAACCACAAGCATGAAGACTGCAAACAAAAAGGAGAAGAGTATTGATTTAACCAAGTAATTGTCCAATAGATTTGTATGAACTGTCTACTGCAATTGCAGAGCACAGTTCAAGGCAGCTCAGTTTGTATTCCAGAATGCTGAGACATATCAGGATTTCACCTCTAAAAAATAAAAAAATGACAGAGTTTTAAGGCATACCCTCATTTTATTGACACCTCTGAATCTGGGCCATTGGGAAGAAGGCAACTCAAAATCCGTGATGCTAGGAGAAAAAAAAAAATATTTCTTTATAGTAGCTTGTATGGTGTTATATTTTAGATTTGTGATCAAAACAGTGTTGATATCAAACTATGTTTTACCTATTGCTGAGGAGTGATTGAGCAGCATCAAGGCCTTTTCCACTTCTCACCTCAACACAGAGCAGGCTGGGGGTGCATAAGGAGCTGGAAGGGGGCACAGCTGGGACAGCTGACCCCAACTGACTAAAGAGATATCCCATACTGTGATCTTATGCTCAGCAATAAAAGCTGCCTGGAAGAAGGAGGATGGGGTGACATCTGTCTTCCCAAGTCACCATTATGCCTGATGGAGTCTTGCTTTTCTTCCAGTTTTTCTGCCTGCCATTGGAAAGCAGTGAATGAAATTCTTATTTTGCTCTGCTTGTGTGCACAGCTTTGTTTCATCTGTTAATCTGTGTTTATCTCAACCCACAAGTTTTTACACCTTTTCCCTTGTGATTCTCTCCCTCCTTGAGCAGCTGTGTGGGGTTAGCTACCTAATGTGGTTTAACTACAACATCCTTCAAGATCGCTTATCATTAGGGCCCAGAAATTTCTCAATAATGGCAAGCACAGAGTGCCTGCCTTTTCTAGCTTTCTTAGTAGAGTGCCATCTTGGGCAGTCAGGCTGCTAATATTAATAATTTCACGCTCAGGAAAATGTAAGTCTGTTTCTTTGGAAAAAACTTCAGTCTCTAGGCTCACTTTATGCTGCCATTGTCTGCTTCTTTATTCTAAAATAACCAAAATAAAATTAAGTTAATTACTAAACAATATTATTCCTGTCAATGACAGGAGATGCACAGGAGGACAAGTAAAAAGGGGAGAAAACTAATCTCATCCACTCCTTTTCAGTGGAAGGTGGTGTGATGGTGTAGTCTAAACTTCATGGGTTTTGACTGCAATGAAATAAAGTAAAAGCAAATATTCATACACCCATTTCAAAATTATTCTTCTCAGTTAAAAAAAAAACAAAAACAAAAAAAAACCACCACCAAAAATTTGAAATAAATTTCTGTGTGAAAACAAAACAAAACACAACTCCAAATCACAAAAGTCTGTCACCACCCTCACAGTAAAGAATTTCTTTACATCTAATCTAAATCTCCCCTCTTCCAGTTTAAAGCCATTCTTCCCTGTCTTGTCACTACACTTTGTAAAAACTACCTCTCCAGATATCTTGTAGGCTCCCTTTAGGTACTGGAAGGCTGTTATAAGGTCTCCCCTGACCCTTCTCTTCTCCAGGCTGAACAAGCCCAGCTCTCAGCCTGTTTCAATAGGAGAGGTGCTCCAGCCCTCTGATCATCTTCATGGCCCTCCTCTAGACTCACTCAACCAGGTCCATGTCCCTGTTGTGTTGGGAGCCCCAGAGCTGCACACAGTATTGCATGTGGGGTCTCACAAGAGCAAAGCAGAGGAGCAGGATCATCTCCCTTGGCATGCTGGCCATGCACCTTTTGATGGAGCCCAGCATAAAGCTGGCTTCCTGGGCTGCAAGTGCACACTGCTGGTTCATGCTGAGCTCCTCATCAACAAATACCCTCAAGTCCTTCTCAAGGCTGCTCTCAATCCAGTCTCCATCCAGCCTGTATTTGTATGATATACATATTTGTGTGTATATGTATGTATGTGAGATATATATGCATATATATGCATTGTATAGTAAGCCAAAAATATTTATATACACTTACATATGCATACACAGACATGCATGTATCTGTATTCTTTTTAGAAATGAGAAATTCTGAAGCCACAGATATTGTGATGCTGTGCATATGGATGTGTGAAGATGGGAATGACTGGAGAACATCATATGGAGACTTGAGATGTTGCCCACCTGATTTTCTGTGAAGAGTAATACCGTATATATCAAATTTCAAAAATGGGTAGAAAGACAGTTGGAAAACAATGACTTCACACTGTCTTATTATAGATGGCCACAGGGTCTCTAGATTTGGTAAGCAATCAATACTTGCAGTGATAAGGAACTGAGTAGTTTCTTGAATTGTAGCCTTGTTAAACAAGTGCAGTTTAAGCACAGAGCAGCTTTTTGTTCAGCTCTTCCTTGGGAGCCATTTCTAGTATAATGAAAGAGTTTGCCTCCCCTACTCTCGCCCAGCAAAGAGTTTCTCCATTTTGTCTTCAGCAGGGCATTTTCATTTAACACTTTAGTGCCTCCACGCAGCCCTCTCTTCTCCAGGCTGTCCAGCCCAAACTTTCTCAGCCTGTCTTCATACAGAAGGTGCTCTAGTCCCTTGATCATCCTCATGGCCCTCCTCTGGACTTTTTCCAACAGTTCCATGTCCTTTTGATGTTGAGGACACCAGAACTGCACACAATATTCCAAGTGAGGTCTCACGAAAGCAGAGTAGAGGGGCAGGATCACCTCCTAATCTTGTATAGTCAAGACTGTTGCAAAACCAGATTTTATGTTGTGTATTCCTCTCAGGGGCTACACCCCACTAAGACCAACTAAGTTCCACCAAAGTACTACAGTTTTTACCTAAGTATGTGAATATTCTCATTGATTATAACAGGATTCAAGCAAATTGCTGGTGCTTTGGTGAATAGGGATGGAGTCAAGTAGGTACCTAATATGACAGGTACTTTAGCTTTTCTTAAAACTCAGGCTGAATATGGGAACCTCTAGTGCTTGCATTGTTCCAGAGGTACTCCACTAACTGAAAGTTGTCCACTGTAGTTTTACTAGTTGTATTTTTTAAAGGCTTGACTTTAGCAAAGCTTGTTAGCCTTAGCTCTAGAGAAAGTTAATTTGCCTGACAGAAGAAATGTTTCTGATACGCAAAATCCTCTATTCCTAAATCACTAATGCTAATGCAACTTACTGCAATCCAGTGGTTTTTCATTTATGTTGAAAAATGTTTTTTTGATGTATGTATATTTCACTACCGTCAAACATCTGTACTAGGAAGATATCAGTACCTTTTTTAGCAGTAACATTAGTAAGCCATGTCTAAAGTGACTAATGAGATGCTTCATTACACATGGGTACTTCACCTCAGAGTCAAGTGCATCAGCATAGAAATAAGAAAGAAGCTGCTGTTGTTGCTGGTGCTAAGCAGGTCTCACAGATAAATAAACTCTATTCTTCTGTGCTATCAGCCTGGTGTCTTTTTAAACCCTACATTCATTTGAAGAAAAAACTGGCAAGGAGGATTTTTCTATTTTTCCTTTTGAGATATTTGAAATCTTGGCGTTGCCAGCTGCAAAAGTCATATTTCACACGTGACAAGATTCACATAAAAATGTCATGTAGTAATGGTTGTCGTAAACCATACCCAGACTACATTTAGGGAAAAATATATACAGAGAACAAGAATTTAGTATTGAAAGCTAAGTAAGAGGTATTACTTCAAACTGAACTAGAAGTAGCTGTGCTTTAATTTTTATTCAGATGAGCTTTTACAATTTTCTATGGTATTGAAAGCCATGAATATAATCAGTAGTCAAGAAAAAGGTTAATTTAGCAAATGAATGTTTTCTAAAGGAGGCAATCTAAAAACAACCAAGCAGAAGCCGAGGTTTTGCAGTTGCTGAAGACAGTGACTGAATAGAACCTTTTTCAGTGTTACGCTAGCTAATTCCAAGGAGGGATGTAATTATAGTAAGTAGATTTTAGCCCCAGCTATGAATGAATATTATTTTATGTTGTTTTGATTTCTAGATTGTTACAACTTTTACGTAGATATATTAAAGTTATCATCCCTGTCTGACAGAAGATGGTTTTAGGTGCCATACATTGGAAAACAACATTTCCCAAACTAGACAGTTTGGCAGGGGACCAAGAACAGCTTTTCTCCAGTTCTCAGAAATGCTGGATTTTATTTGTGGGATGTCACTGCAAGTGATGGGCACTGAATACATCTTCAAGGCAATCCTATTTAGTATCAAAAACTCTGCACTTCAAGACGGAAGTAATTGAGCCTAGGAACTAGCTTTAAAAACCCAAACACTGTCTGAAATTATCCAGTGAGACATAAATAATCCCAATGCACCAGGAAAAATCAAGAGAGAAGGAGAATGGGAGGAGGGAGGTGGAATGCATTTTTAGCTGAAAACAATGTTTGCAAACAATAAAAACCAACCAATAATCAAAGGGTCACAAGCTAAGTATACAAAAATTTACAGAGCAGTTGCAATAACAGTGCCAAAATCACCAACAGCAAAGAAATTGCATAAAAAACAAAAAACAGCTAAAGAAGATCCACAACATTTTTAAGACCATATCTGTCATCACCTTGACTTCTTTGCTTTATGATCTGTCTCTAATGTTCCTCATTAGTCACTCACCAAAAAAAAAGCTCCCTTCCTTTTTTGGCATTGTTAACTTTCTGGGGAAGAAATTAAAAATCATTGTACCTGTGAAGTCTTTTCCAGATGATGATACCTACTGGAAAATAAACAGACAACTAGAGAGAAAGAAAAGAAGAAAAGTCAGTTTTGCTCTAGCCGTGTCTCACCACTACCATCTCTACAGTTCTTAGAGAGAGGGAGTTCTAGAAGCTTTGTGAAATGGAGGGGATATGTGCAGAAAAGCATTTATTTACTTTGACATTCTTAAGAAGCAGCCTTTGTGTTGTGTACAGCATAGAATTCAGGCAGTTTCTCTGCTCATCTTACCCAAATTCAGGAGCTCAGGCTTGGAGCAAGATTTTTTTGTGCACAGCACACAATGACCTCTTAAATACAGTGACATCTCACCACCTACACTGTAAAAGTAATGCTTCCTGTAAACACATTTCCGTGTCTATCCAGCAGCATACTGCAGGGACTATAGTCTGCACCCAAATGGTGCAGGCATACTTGAAACCACGTTAAGCAATGCAAATACAGCTAATTAACACACAAGTACCACAAAAGCCACAACACAGATTTTTATTCCCACTGTGATTTTAAATTCGTCCTTACACATAAGCTTCTCAGAGGATTAATAGCAAGATTTTTCATGCATATATAGAACAAGTTCAAATGAGGCAGCATCAAAAGTCCCTGAAAGGACTGTGCTCTGACACAAAAAATAGTCTAAATAGAGAAATCAAGAAATCAGTGACTGCAGGGATTCTCAAGTCCTCTATCCCATTGCATATTTCAGTGATGACTCTTATTTGCAGTTCTCTGGGATGATGGTTCCCTGGCTCTGCTGGTAGAAGATTAAACCATCATGTACTGCTCAGTCCTGAGTTTCTTCAGAGCACTCACCCAGAAAAGCTCAAAAGCATTTTTCATATTAATACATTAAGTGAAATGAGCTTTGAGAAATGAAATGCATCTTGTAAACTAAACTTCGATAGCAGGGTGGTTTTCAACTCATAGTGTCACCACCTCCTTTTGAGCTACTATTCTTGTATTCCCTTTGGGAAGACAAAGAAGTGTTTCTAGGTACTGTTTGGTTTGCTTCATTTGTTGTACATGAAGTAATTTTCTTAGGTTAACCCACCATGGGCAACCATAATATGTATTAAACCAATTACTTCATACTTCAGTCAAGCAACATATATATTTGTATAGACATTTGCAAACACTTCAGGGAGTTAGGTGCTCAGCTAAGACTGAAGATTTATGTGGTCTGGACATAAAACTAACACTGGGGCCCTGTGAAGATTCCTGACTTGTGAGTCTTTCAGAACTGAATTTATTAGGCATGTGCCTTCTACTTCAAGAATTATATTTTCAAAGGTATCTGGGTAAGGGTCACCAACAGTTGTGAAATGCTGTGAGGTAAGTGTGTTAGTACTGCTCATTTATAGCAAAGAAAACATGTTTAAAATTCAGAGGCTCATTACCATCAGCTCCTTGCCAGGTTTTTCCAGTTGCCCTATTTTACATCCAAGAAGACAGATCAGGCAAATTCTACTTTAGTTAAAGGCATCTACTTTCATGACACTATACTGAAAGACAGTACCTTGTAGGCCTAACACATTGACCTCGAGTAAAGAAGGGCATCTCTGAAGTTGAAGATATATTCATAAATATTTTTGTGCCTATATACATGCAAATGCCTGTTTTAAAAGAAATAGCAGGACTGATTTTTCCTAAATATCCTTTGCTTTCACAAACAATTCAATCAATGAATCAATGAATCAATAAATCAACCTATCTGCATCTATCTATATAAGGGAAGATTGATTGACAGATTTAAGCAAACTAGAAATACATAATTTAGCAGCTGTGCATTACAAAACTGTGTATACTCGACAGACAAAAAAAAAAAGTCCCAAACAAACAAAACAAACAACAGAGTATTAGCTAAAGCAAGTGTTTTCAGCCTTTTTGCAGGGAGTTTCAATTTAGGAAATCTACTCTGGAAGAATAATTGTTCCCATTTGTTCTTTTTCCTAGATGACTTTTACAGAACTCTTTTTACTGTCAGCTGGCAAATTCCGTGGAAGAAACAAATTGCCCTATTATTAAAACATATTTGCAGCAAACAATAGGTATTCCACTTAAGCTGTTCTTATCCCGCCATACCTCCTAACAACTTCTAAGAACATTATGCCTTTATCCCAATTTGTCTGTGTCTTACTTGTGTTTAATGATAGTATGGTCCTGCTTACTCCACCTATACCTGAGTGTGTTATGATCCAGTTGAAGGCAGCCCCAGTGACTGAAACTTCTAACCTTTTCAGAGGGTTCCCTGTACTGCTTGCAATTTCTGTGCAGGTTAATTTCAGCCTCTCTTACTTTTTCCTCTAGGGTTATTTTGTGTAGAATCATAGAATAGTTAGTGTTGGAAAGGACCTTAAGATCATCTAGTTCCAACCCCCCTGCCATAAGCAGGGACACCCCACACTAAACCATGCCACCCAAGGCTTTGTCCAACCTGGCCTTACACACTGCCAGGGATAGAGCACTCTTCCTTTTATAAGCTGCCCCTGGTTTTTACAGCTGGTGACAAAAGAAAGTTTGAAAGTTTCTTCTGGACTAATATTTTGCTACCTAAGACAACTCTTTCCTATTAATGAAAGTTTGATTGTTATTTCACTCCAGTGTTTAATTAGTTTATAAGAAAAGATGGCTTGGGAATTGACCTGAGTACACTTTTCAAAGTCAAATATTTAGAACTGAAGTAATTTTGCCTAATTTTTGGCATCTATGAGTTAGCTATTGTATCTCAGTTACTCACAACCCCTTAACAGTTAGTGGAAAAAAATAAATTTCCTTTTGGACTTGCTGCTTTATCTTCCACTGGTGACAGAAATAGCCAAAAATGAAAGAAACCATCAACATCTGAACAGAGGACTTTAAAGTAGTGAGTTAAAATCCAAACCCATAGTGCATTCAACTCATGCATCCCAATTTCCTTGCAAAATTATATAAATTTAATTAAACTTTTAATGAAGTTTCGAAATGCAGGCTGCAGCACAATTTTTATTCCTGTCTTTTAAAATGAAAAAGTTTTAATAGATCAATAACCGATGGATTACTGAGTCACTGATGATAATAACAGCAATTTACATCAGCAGCACCTATTATCAAAAGCAATCACAAAGCCCTTGGGAAACAAATTTACAAACTATTTCTGCTTAAGTGGTGTCAGAGGCCAACTTTCTTCAGAAGCCAGATGGAGAATAGGAAATAATCATCATTAAATCAAATATCGAACTACATAGAGTTGTGTAGAAGACAGAGTAAGTGGCTCTCATTTAAGGTTGTGGAAATAGAGCTACTTTTCAGCTGTCTGAGCATGGCTACTCACTAGCAGAAATCAGATTGGGCACATGAGCTTTGCTGTGTACCCTGAAAGCCACCAGGTTTTTTAGACACAGTATGCTCCTAAATTGAAAGGCCCTCATGTGTTGCTGCCACTAGTCTGTTGAAAGCCTGCTTTCACGTACATCAGTCTAGATTATGCTGGGCTTCATCAACTGAAAAGCAAGCAAACACCACTGAAGCTTTTTAATCATAAAAGCTTTTTATGATCCGATTGTCATATAAGGTGTACTAAGATAAATGTGACAGAAAGTGAACTGAGAACAAAGGCCGATACTTGATTTCAGCAGATACCATTAATAATTTCTTACCCTGGTTTCTGTAGTACATGTTGTGGATGTGTACTTCTGTCTCACTCCTCGAAGGAAATGAAATTGTGCATTGTCTTTGTCCTACAAATTTTGTTGAGTTGCAGATACTCTATAGTTTTTTTACTTTAGGCTTTTGGGGCTTGCAGCACAGTCCTTAGGATGATTAGTAAGTACACAACTTTTGCATAGTGGTCTAAAATACCAAGAATTCTTTATGCTACTTATCAGAAGCAGCAAAGAAAATGAGAAAAAACAATAGAACACTGGCGTGCATTTGCTATTTCTGTTTCCTTATCATCTTACATTTTCTTGGATCACCTAAGTAGATGTCTATGAAACAGAAAGTCTTCCTGGTCCATTCTCCACATTCTTTATGCTATGAAGATCATGTTTTCCTAACTGATCTGTAATTAAACTATACTCCTTTGCTATGAAAGCATAATTCTCTGTTATTTTCCGTGTTCATATTTCCTTTATTGCTTTGAAATTTCAGGTACTCTGCAAGCTGCCTGTGCTTTCAGATCTAGTGTCAGCACCTGACCTCCTTGTTCTGCTTTTTGGGAAATCCCCCAGGTTCCAATTCCCCTCAGCCCCAAGTGCTGCCATTGCTTCATGTCTGTGTGCTGTATCTTGAACAGAAAGCATGAAGATTTACAGCTTTCCTTTTCACTAGTCTGGAAATGACATGACATGGCCCCAGCAGTAGGTAGCTCACTACAGGAACCGTGGTAAACTCTGTAACACAGCAATTTTGTGAATGCATGTGTTATTCACAAGAGCCATTTAAATATCCTTCACACACAAATAGGTATTAGTCATCGCTGCTCATTATAATTGTGAATGTATTCAGCACAGTCAAGATGCTAACTTTGGTAACAATTTATGAACAGAAAGGTAGCTACCTTGACTGGAAAACATGAATAGTAAGTTCAGTGTGGTAAGACCACGTAGGTTTTGTCCCCTAACAGTCATTCAATTTAAAGGATAACCTTCTTGAAACCAAACTGTTTTTAAATGGCTGTCAGACAGAGCAATACAGTCCCTTGCATTTTGTTTTTCAAGGAATACTGGAAACCTGAAATGGGTCTCATTCATAGTTTCACAGGGAGTAAGAAGTTGTAGTCCAAGCTCAGAAAAGCAAAGAAAGAAACAAACAACAAAAGGAGGCAAGCACTATACAGAAACCAAAAAAGAAAATACCTTTAAATGTGTAGACATCTGTACGCAAGTCTGGTAAGGGAAAATATGAAAGCAAATGAAAAAAACATTTCCAAGCCATTCTTTTCCCAGAAACAGCGAGAGTCAAACTCTCACTTGTAGTGACCATGAGTTTACATAGAGGTGTGGATGAACCACAACCTGACAACCTATGCCCACTGAAATTAAGAGAAATTTTGCACTGACATTAGCTGAGTTTGATTCATAGTTACAGTGTAATGCAGTTATATGCAGACATGAAGTACCAAGAACATCTCAACATTTTATTTCTCTAACTCTGGAGATCTCCAGGAAAACTTTCTGGAAACAGGCAAATTTTTAAATATAATTCCTTTGGGATTTCACAATTCCACAAGTGTAATTCTTACCTTCAGAATGTATCACTTATCACCACCAAAGACTTAAATACAAAACAATAATGACAAGATGCCCAGAACAAAATAGCTTAAGGCCTCTAACACCATATAAGAAACAGTTCTTAATTTCCCCTGTGGTTTTCTGTAATCTTTGACACTGCATTTACATTCTGCATAGCTCTCCAATGTGTGCTGTAATCCCAGCACATCAATATAAAAATAAAACAGTTCCAAGGGGTTATATTAGGATACTAAGGATTTCAAGGACAATACATTAGCTATTGACAGGTTTCATGAATAACTTTATTGCATTTTTATTACTTTGTAGTAAAAATGTCTGTAGAAGATACAACATCATTATTCTTTTCCCTTTCGTTTTCAAATTATTTTTTTGATAAGTCTAAAAAAAATCCATTTTCACTTTTAGGTCTAAAAATCACACTTCTGGTTTGAATCTGAAATGTAATTAGAATGCACACTTCTCTGTGTGGAGCTGAATGAGCATGAAAATAGGAAATTACTTTTTGCCCTCTTTTATAGCTTAACATTTTTTTTTTTTAATTTTTAAAAAGGCCACTTTTAAAAGCAATAATATTTTCTTTAATAATTTAGTATTCACTTCAATTAGAATAGTGATTAAAATTTCAATGACATTAAAATTAAAAGTTTGAAAATANAGGCCACTTTTAAAAGCAATAATATTTTCGTTAATAATTTAGTATTCACTTCAATTAGAATAGTGATTAAAATTTCAATGACATTAAAATTAAAAGTTTGAAAATAGTTTTATGATAATTTACAGCTCCATACAGTTTGCTGCTCTGAAAATAAAAAAAAACATATGCACAATCACCTTTTTGTCTTGGTATTATCCCTACTAATTATTTATGTTATCTTACTAAGCAGGATTCTTAACTGAAAATATATTTCAATATATCTGAACTGATGCTCTGCATACAATGGGTCAGCTTTTTCAGCAGGTGCAAACTGATGCAACTCTACTGCCTGCAGGGAAGGCGCTCTGATCAGGATCTTGCCTGTGTCACTCAGTATAGAAGGGACTGCTGATCGACACAAGAAAACCTTTGTCTAATTTGTACGCTCCACCTTGATATCAAGTGCCTTGCATCCAAACATCTTGTGGGTGTAATTCCAGCATCAGCTGCCTTAGGTAAATCTGAAAACAGGCAAGCATGACTTTCTCGTGGTTAGTACCTAGTATTACAGGTGTTCAGGGTAAATGCAATGAGGTTATGCGATTTTGTTAAGTGGGAAGAGTGGCACTGAACTCCACTTTACAGAAGTCTGCTGGGTTAGACAAGGAACCAGGCAGTAGAGAGGCTGACCTAGAAGAGTAGCACAGCACTTCTCAAAGCTTTAAAAAGATGAGCTCACCACCACTCTGATACAGAATATGTTATGCTATGGTGAGGTTGTCTGAGTTATACTTACCAAAGGAAGGTAAGAATATTTCATACATAATGTAATCTTTAATTAGCTGCACTTACTAATGTTACTAGTACGGCTAATAATAATAGCTACAATAATATTTAACCATGCCAAGTGCAAGGTCCTACACCTGGGTTGGAGCAATCCCAGGCACAGCTACAGGTTGGGCAGAGAAGAGATTGAGAGCAGCCCTGCAGAGAAGAACTTGGGGGTGGTGGTTGATGAGAAAATGAACATGAGCTGACAGTGTGCACTTGCAGCCCAGAAAGCNGACGAACTGGGATTTCTGCATAGCAAAACCCATTTCACAGCTACAGGTTGGGCAGAGAAGAGATTGAGAGCAGCCCTGCAGAGAAGAACTTGGGGGTGGTGGTTGATGAGAAAATGAACATGAGCTGACAGTGTGCACTTGCAGCCCAGAAAGCCAATCGTATCCTGGGTTGCATCAAAAGGAGCATGACCAGTAGGTTGAAGGAGGTGATCCTGCCCCTCTACTCTGCTACAGTACTATGTGCAGTTGTGGTGTCCTCAACATAAAAAAGACATGGACATGTTGGAGGGCCACGAGGATGATCAGGGGACTGGAGCATCTCCCATATGAAGACAGGCTGAGAAAGTTGGGACTGTTTAGCCTGGAGAAGAGAAGACTGAGTGGAGACCTCATAGCAGCCTTCCAGTATCTCAAGGGGGACTTATAAGGATGCTGGGGATAGACTCTTCATTAGGGACTGTAGTGACAGGACAAGGGGTAATGGGTTCAAACTTCAACAGGGGAAGTTTAGATTCAATATAAGGAAGAAATTCTTTCCTGTTAGGGTGGTAAGGCACTGGAATGGGTTGCCAAGGGAGGTTGTGAGTGCTCCATCCCTGGCAGTGTTCAAGGCCAGGTTGGACGAAGCCTTGGGTGTCATGGTTTAGTGTGAGGTGTCCCTGCCCATGCCAGGAGGGTTGGAACCAGATGACCTCAAGGTCTTTTCCAACCCTAACTATTCTATGATTCTATGATAATATACAAACCACAGTCTGTTCACAGAGTTTATTAAAAGGTTGTCTAGTAGTGCCTTTTAGCCCTTTTTACTGGTACATTGTTTTACATGATACTTTACTTCTAAATAAGTGATTGTAAGTATTGGTATTCTAAGTGTTCTAAATCTTTGTAGTCTTCAAGACTTTGCCTGATCATTTGGACTGATTTTTTTCTATGTCATTGTCTGTTCCACGCTTCATTTCATTTTTGTTGGAAAATTTTTTTGCACAAATTCAGCTATTTCTGAGAATGAGGTTAAAGAAAATTTTAGTCTACACTTTGAAAGGACTGGATTCCTACACTGTTCTGCAGCTGGATCATATAGAAGGCAGGAAAGGCCCAGGTATGTACTAAAAGTATGGGAGTTCTTCAAAATGTGCCAGGTTATCAGGTACTATATACTTTGCATAGTCTTGAAAGCTAAAATCTGATACTCAGGGTCAGTTACACTAGTTATCTACATTGAGATAAGAAAAGTCTTGTCCCAGAAATGTACATTTCTCTCAAATGAGTTTAAAAGATGGTTAGTTTGAGTACAGAAATCCACATACCTTATACAGAATCTCCAAGAAAAAATGTTGATAAGCTGAGTAAGGAGTGGAAGAGGAGATTTTTGGGAATGGTAGGGTAAGGAGAAGAGGGGGTAGAAAGGGGCAGATAGAAGGAAAGAAGGAAGATGACTGTTAAGGTGGAATGAACAAGGCAGAGAGGATTGTGTTTGGAGTGAATGGACCAGATGGCACAAATCTTTCCAGAGTCTAGAGCATGTTGCTCAGTGCAGCTGTTCCACCATGCCCTTCCCTGCCAGGAAATGCCTACAGACACTATAATGGAATTGCTTTAGCCCTTTTATTGCCTGTGCATAGGATTGAAGGGGCATAACACACTGCTGCTGTCAGTTACTGTGCCCATCTGGTGTGGTGGTCCCAAAGAGCTCAGCCTTTTTGATTATCATGGGGTGCCTCAAAAGGTAGTGACTTTTTCTTCTTCCCCCAAGATTTCTTTTTAAAGCACATATGAAAACATACTTAAACTGTGGAAATGCACACACACTAAAGATAATCCACATTTTAGTTTTATTCTTCCATACTTATTATCACGTCTTTCCTGTTCTGCAGCCAATGAATTGTATAAAAAGACTAAAAGTGTGGGATTTTTGCCCTATTTTATGTAAAATTTTATCAAAACAAAAGAGAAGGAAATTTCAGGAAGAGGAAAAATATTCTCAAGGAAGCCAAATGCTGAGTGGAAGAGCTGGCTTCTTGCCCTGTCTCAGCCACAGAGCTCCTCTCTGGTGCTAATCAAGTCACTTACCCAGCTGTTTCACAAAGACTAGTCATTATTCTTGATTTTATATGACATGAATGTGCAAAAATTCTTGACCTTCCTTCCCAGATGCAATTGAACCCTCTGGATGTCAAGCTTAGAACAAAAGTACAACATGAAATCTCTGCAATATCAATTTCTACAGTGTGGTTTGTCTGAAAGCAGTGTATAACTTCTTACCACAATGCTTCTGTGTAATGCAGAAATTTGAATCATCTCATGCCTGTTTTGTGAAAATATAGGGATTGTTTTCTTCAGTTCAGATGGTGTGATGATAAGAACTACAGAAAGCGATATTTTTTTTTCAGTGCAGTTTGACTAATTTGAAGTAATGGGATATATGGATATATTGAGAGATGAAAGTAAAAAAGAAAAATATTGATTAGTTATTCTGTGCCCTGAATGGCTAAAGGCACTAGTAGAAAAAAGAGTACGTAATTAAAATTTTATCAGCATGAATCCATAAAGAAGGGCTATGCTACGATTGCACTGTTAACCTTAATTATAGCACTTCCTAGCCCCTTATCTTACAAACTCAGTAACATTTTCAGGTGTTTAGTTTGTGTTGCATACAGGCTCTTTATATGTCTACCTAGTGGAATGTGCCACATCTGGTCTGTCATTGTGTTGTGCTTTTTTTTTTAACTTGAAAACAGAGCTGCTTTGAAAAAAACTCAGTATGTTTCTTCCTTAGTTTCTCTTTACCCTTATTTAGCTGGAAAAAAAGCCAGGTTTCTTGCAGGAGACAGACCATACTTAATTCAGCTTGGCCCCTAAATTCCTGGGCACATATCTGAAGATCAGATCAAAGATCAGTCACTTGGCAACCTTCCACTGCCTCTTCAAAAAAAGGCAAAAGCTTAAGCATTTGCAAATCTTTTTGTTCAGCTTTGAAATGAGACTTACACCCGTTTGGTCTGAAGATAGGAATATAAAGAACTTAAAGTCCCTGAAACAATAGTTAACCATACAGTTTCCATATAACACATAAGGAAACATAAATTTCAGTCCAAATTTTGATCTTAAATATCAAAACATCAAAGGGCATGGTATTCTTCCACTGACCAGGATCTATCCTGTCAGTACCATTATAGTACTGCAAAGAGATTTCACCAGAGTTACTTGTAAAAACCTGCAGTTTTCCTCCTGTCAGCAATGCTGATTTTCTGTGACTGTTGTTCCAAAATTATTTCTCACTGTCACACCTTCCCAAAGTTGGTTCCCACATTTTCCCACAAATTTGTTAAGGAGGTCACTGCTGAGTAAGCCACCCCTAGGTTTTTCCACATTCTCTTTAGGACAATCTTATTGAAAGACAAATCAAGGAATCTATAGGAGGATGGATAACACATGCAAGATGTTGTGGATCAAAAAGTAGCTGAATGGCAAAGTTCAGAGGCTCATGATCAGCAGAGTAGAATACATTGGAGGCCTGTAGTCAGTGATGCTCCCCACCACTGGGGACCAGACATATTGAACTTGTTTATCAGTGACCTGGTTGAAGGGTTAGAATGTATGCTCAGCAAGTTTGCAGATGATAGGAAGCAGTGGGGAGTGGCTGATACACCTGAAGGATGTGCTNGGCTGAATGGCAAAGTTCAGAGGCTTATGATCAGCAGAGTAGAATACATTGGAGGCCTGTAGTCAGTGGTGCTCCCCACCACTGACTGGGACCAGACATATTGAACTTGTTTATCAGTGACCTGGTTGAAGGGTTAGAATGTACGCTCAGCAAGTTTGCAGATGATAGGAAGCAGTGGGGAGTGGCTGATACACCTGAAGGATGTGCTGCCATTCAGAGGGGCTTTGGTAGGCTGGACAATTTGGTGGACAGAAACCTAACAAGGTTCAACATTGGCAAGTGTAAGGTACTACACCTGGGGAGGATGAACCCCAAGAACCAGTACAGGTTGGAAGCTGACATATGAGAGAGCAGTTCAGCTGAGATGGTAAGTTGACTATGAGCAGGGCAGTGCCTTTGTGGCCAGGGGGGCCAATAGTATCGTGGGGTGCCTCAGGAGAACTGTGGATAGCAGGTTGAAGGAAATGATTGTCCTCCTCTACTCAACCCTAGTGAGGCCACATCTCGTGTACTGTGTCCAGTTCTGGGCTCCCCAGTACAAGAAAAGCAAGGAGCTATCAGAGAGGGTCCAGTGGAGGGCCACAAAAATTATCAGGGGGGATTGGAACTAGGTGATACTAAGATTTATTCCAACCCTAGCCATTCTATGAGTCTATGATTCCCAAAGCTGGTCCTGTTTAGTCTAGAGAAGACTGAGAAGAGATCTCATTAATGCATTTAAGTATCTCAAGGTGGGTGCCAGGAGGATGGTGCAAGATCGTATGGTGGTGCCCAGCAACAGGACAGGAAACAATGGCCAAAAACTAAACCACAAGAAGTTTCACCTCAACATGAAGAATAATTGCCTTATGTTGAGGGTGGCAAAGCTCTGGAACAAGCTGCCTCTCTGGAGACATTCAAAAATCACTTGGACACACTTCTGTGTAACCTACTCTAGGTGGCCCTTGCCTTGGCAGGGCATTAGACTCCATGAGGTCCCCTCTAACCCTAACAATTCTGTGATTCTGATGTGATGAGACTGACAATAAAATATTAACAGAAGGAATAAATGCAATGTTTTTTCTTGGTCACTGGTGTCAGTGGGCCCAGTTACCTCTTTCAGATAGGTATTCAATGATTCAGTGGACAGTTTAAGGCTAGCAGCTGAAGGAGAGAGAATTTGAAAGTGATGTTGCTTTGTCACCAGATTTATATGTACTGCCTGAAAACTGATATCCAGAGTTGTTCAGGTATCCTAGAACCAGAAGGCCTGAAGATGGATATTTTGGAAGAGGTCACACTTCTACATGTAAATGGACATTATGGGTAACAGTGCTCACAGTATATTTAAAGATTTGTTAAACTTTCTTAAAGTTCTAGATATTTTAAATACTGAATAAGTAACCCTAAGTCCTCTTTGATCTTCTGTTAGACACCAGTAAGCTTTTGATAAGGCTTCAGGTATACATATATGTATAGAGAGAGAGGGTAAATAGGAATGATATCCAAATTTTAAACTGCTACAGGATGAGTTTCAAGCTACAGCACTGCAATAGTGTTTTTAACTGAAACATAAATGTTCTTATGCTTTGTAGAAAACAGCTACTTCAGGCCTTTAAGTTTGCCCTGACCCAGCAATCACTCCCTTGTGGAAATCCCCTTCAGACAGTGGCACTCTGCATAAGCACAAAAGTTTATTTGCATACATCTATTTTCAGGAGCTCAGCCTTAATTGGAGGACCACAAAAATGCAAATGAAGCACCATTTTTCATCTTAAATTTTAATTATACACAAAGGAGACACTTAAATGCAGAGCAATAGGTATATAAGATTAACATAAACAAAACTTCCACCTTGCAAAAGTTGCAAGTCCCACGTGTGAGTTGAGGTTAGATCTTTTTACTTGATTTTAAAGAAAGGATGGAGGGTAACTGATGAAATCCCTTCAGAAAGCTAGAATTTGATATCTGTAATCAAATCTCTTATTTCACAGCTTCTGACTAGGGGATAAGGAAGGAACATCCCATATCTTAAGAGCATTGCATGTGTTTCGTTTCCTCCATTATAGCTTTTTTCAACTTCTTCAGCTCTACCAAATGCAAGAGTTGGAAATGTCAGCTGCAGATCTTTGCCTGGTTGTTTTCTTCCTACAGTGCAGCAGACAAAGACATCAGAGAGTCACCTGTGCAGCCAGACTCACAGTGGCTTTCATGTGGCTGTTATGTGATATGCCTGCCCGTTTGGCAGGTTGACCACCGCATGCATTTTAACAGGTTGTGAGCTAAACCCAGGGGCAATAGGTTTGCTCTACCAGGCCAATGCTTTCTAGATTTTTTGTTGTTGTTGGTTTTGGTTGTTTTTTTTTTTTTTTTTTTTGTTTATGAAGTCTGTTTTGTT
>NDXB01020693.1:3088-20297 GCA_002631895.1 Agapornis roseicollis
AGGCAGGACCTTACCACAGATTCCCTTATGATGTAATTAGCTTCCTTAGTTATGGAGTGCTTGTGTACTAAAGGAAACTAGGACTAGATCTACATATTATGCACTTTTACAGTATAGCATAATTAAAACATTAGATGTAGAGTTTTCCTTTTGCTTAATCTATTTACCAATACTGTGACTGACAGAGAACCAAGAAAACTCTTGCTTATTTCTACTGTGTGCAGGAGGTTGTCATGCTGAAGTGCTGTAGTTAACATTTCCTAATACTTTATCACATGGGATGAAGCAATTTCCTAAGATTAGAAAGGAAAGGGTGACTGTTTTAATTAACCTGCTGTTACTAAAAATCCAAGGATATTAATTCCACATCTCTAAATGGGTGTAAGATAATAATTTTTTCTTGCAGAAAAAAAAACCTTTCTTCTACTAACAGAAGAATTCTTCCCCATTTCCATTTTTAATTAAGATACTTTGTCCACACAAGGACAGTTACAATCCTCCGATATAAGCAGACAGCTTTTCACAAACACTCAGTCTCACAAATAAAACCAGTGCAGCAAAACAAACATTTAGACCCCCGCTCTCCTTCAACTAAAATACAGTGACAGCTGTAGCCACTTTGTAACAGAGAAAAGCAGAGGAAGAGAAAACACTTGGTCATATTAAGATGGACAAGGGAATTAAGGGAAGCAGAAGAGTGAAAAGTATGTGACGCTCTGTGTTAATGTGCTGACTTCACAGTGTGGGCAGGAATCATCTTCAAAGTGAAAAATAGCCCTGTGAAACTATTTTAATCTGTTTACCCACAGACTATCTCTGGAATACCCAGCAGTGATTCTCAGCTACAGCAAACGAATTTCAAAAAACACAACAGCAAAGTGAGTCCTTGGGAATGATCAGGAAATCCTTTTTAAATAGTCTTGGAATTTCCACTAAGGAGGCTTTTAAAAGTCAAGTCCAGAATGTGTTGGCATGATTGCAAATGTAAGCTTCAAAACTCAAACCAATGTTAAACTGCTATAACCAATGCTATTAATTAATTTTATTTTCAAGGACAGTAAGAGAAAACTGCTTTGTAAAAGGCAACTTAAACGATATACAATTCATGCACCACTTTTTAGCTTTCCACAAGGACACCTTTAAACCACTATTTGTAACTAAAACTAATAGCTATATACTATAACACTATATACCATAGTTACTTACAGCTATATACTAAAAGTAACTGCTAATTTCACCCACTCCCTAGTGGCAGTTACTAGGGAGGAAGCCCAACATGCTATATAGTCTGTCAGAGCCACACAGACAGATCTGACACATCAGAACAAAGGGATGGAAACAACCAGCTCATGAAAGTATGCAGCTCCAAAAGGCATGTAAAAACAGGAGGCACTTCCTGCTGATACCGAAAACCATGAAAAGACAGAGGTGTATATCAAATAGTCAATTCTTGACTTTCTAACCTATTGTTTTCCTGTCACTCTTTGCCTTCCTCCTTGAAGTCTATTATAATGATGTATTTTGAACCTGGTTCTTCAAGAAACGAGGCATATGTGGTTATGTTGCCTGGCCACCTGTCAGTTTGCTATTTTCCCTCAATCACATTTTGAACCTATTGAACGATTTCGGCCAATTTGACAGAAGGCTAAAGGTCTGAAACAACCAAATTTCAGCATATTTCATCAAAAGCTGTAACTAAAATAAAGACCCAGCCTATTGCTGCATGCATGTAGCTAGCCAGGCAGCATCACACTGCCACCAACCCACTCAGACCGGAAGGGATGGAGGCGAGATCAACTTACGTGCAAATCCATTGGAAGATACCCTTTCTCAGCAGTGCTTTACACCAATCAGCATAATTTTACTGTGGTGACATCTTCAGGATTCAGCCAAAAATCAGGCAATATTCACAGGAGGATATTTTGTTCTTTCAGGTTTGTTCTTTTTTTTTTTCTCTCCAAATAGGTTTCAATCCAAGACAAAACCAAAGGAATGGGGCACATCAGTGGTAGAAATCGGAGGAAGACCAGAGATAGTGTAACCATTTCCTATTCATGTGCTGAAAATGAACACAAATGGCCATGATAGCCAGAGGTTCAGAATTCCAAGACACCAGATTTCCTATCTATCTCGTACAATCTCTGGTTTACAACCATAAATGCTGGGGATTCTGAGTTATTGAACAGCAGATAAAACTCTTATAGCCATCTTCAGTTATTGCATGCCAGTTTTCCAGGTGGGAACACTGGAAATTCTGTACTAGGTCTAAGGAGACATTAGTTTAGTCTTACTGTGCTCAGCTGTGACCAGGAAGGAAGGAGTAAATTACAACTTCAGATTGTGATTTTATAGATACCTATCATAATTTTCCTCAATTATTTCCCTTTCTAGATGGATGAATCCCAGTCCATTTGGTATAAACTCTCAGAGAAACCTTTCAGAGCTTCTGATAATTCTTCACCGCCGGCGAAACCCTTCTGTATGCACTTCAAACGCTGGGTGTATCGTCACTGAGAGGACAGAACTGTGCATTCAACAAGTGGACAAATGCGGAATATATGGTGATAAAGCAATGTTCCCAGCTTTGTTATCATTGCCTTTACTAATAATGCCTCAAATTCTATTTTATTGCTAAGAAACGGCTTAATTCTTTAGAGAGATATCCACAATGGCTCCAAGATTTCTTCACTGAACAATAACAGAGGTTTGAGAGTCCCTTTCTGTGTATCTGTAGTTCAGTTTATGTTTCCCACATGCATTAATTTTTGAAACACTAAATTTTGTATCATTTTTCTTTGTCATACAGTAGTGTGTTTCTGTTATTATTTCCATCTTTCTCCCACTCCCCCGTTTTTGGCTAACATCTCCAACATACCCTCTAAATCTTTTCTGTATTTCACATTCAAAAGCATATAACCTTATCTCTATAAGCTTACGACTTGCACCTTCAAGTTTTACCAGCAACGCTGAAGTAGATCATGGTAGTGAAAATAGTTTGACATTACCAAGGAAAATTTTCAATTGGCTGCAATAAGACATAAAATCAAATTCACTGTGTTAATTTTCTTATCAAACAATTCAATAACACTGCCGGTGCTTTCATCTACTTCTTTCTGCAGCTTCTGGTCAGTGATTCTGTGTACCTCATCAATATATATATATAGCATCTATGCCTTTACATAATGGATATTTTGAAAGTATTTCCTGAAGTCCCTCTCAGCACCATGTGGAATTATCAAGATTGTTTGTAATGTGATTAGGAAGTCTTAAATACTGTTTTGTGCAAAGAAGATGCACTATGACAATATTTGAGTGGATGAGTCAACCCAGATTTTGATTTCATGAAAGCAGGACTGCATAACAAAGTGTGAGGCAGCAGCCTCATTGACAGTAAAGTCACATACTGCCTCCCTCATTGAAAATACAGTCACATGTCATTATGCTACTTTTTATACAATATGATATCCACCTATTCTTAGCAAGCATCATGTTGAATGCAAGTAGAATAAAGTACGGCATGACTGCCCCTTGTGCTGTTTTAGTCAAACACAGGGTGAAAGCCAAAGTGTTCTCACAGACAGTGAAAATGTTTAGGCAGAAACAGTGAATATTTAGGGAGAAGGGTACTACATTAGGGTTCATAAGTACTCTACTTAACCTAGGCTGCACAGTTACCTAACAACTGCACTAGAGGTGTGCCGTTCAGTGGGGCATATTTTTACCAACAAATACATAGGAAAAGAATTTGGTTTTCAGCTCTTCACTGCAGCTATTTTTAGCGTGTGAGTTTTTGCTTCTGCATTTTTCAAGATAGTTGACTATACCAATATGGTTGAACTAATTACACCCAATTGCATCACATCATAGGAAATAATTTAACTAAATACCGGGTATTTTAAAGCTCTGGGAACATACTGCCATCACCAATAAAAATAAACCCAAACCACTATATTTCTTAAAAGCAAATATTGACTGCCTATTTTTCTGGAGTTATGGCTAGCAATATTATAAAAAATTTAGGGAGAAGAAAAGACCTTTCTTTACTTCAACCCTAATATTAACAAAAAGTTAGCATCCATCTCTCTAGCACTTCAATAGAAAATCCAATACCTTTATCTCTGAGGAGCTCCAATCCAAACTACAGTGAAAAGAAAAAGATACAGATCTGGAACTTTGTTAAGATTACAGAATTTGCATCTGGTTTACCCAGATATCAATTTAAAAGAAATTATAGGGGTAGAAGGGATGCTTAGAGGGCACAAAGTCCATCTCTTTGCCTCAAAGCGGGTTCAAATGCCTCTATACAACTCCAGACAGATGTTCATCTAGTACATCCAGAGATGAATATGGCATTAACTCTCAAGGAAATTTATTTCAGTGCTGGGACTTAAAATGGTTCTACAGGATTGCTTCTGAGCCAAAATTTAAAAAAAAAAAAAAAAGAAATCCAGAAAACTGACAGGAGTAGAACATGCACTTTCGGATAACAATTCTCCCCATACAAAAGCTAAAAGTATCCTCTAACAAAGCACAGGAGAAAAGTCAACAAAATGCAAGTAGGAAGCATCAAACAGAAGTTGTAACAACTTCCTAAGTCTGAGCCTAAAAATAAGCAACCAGAACAAATAAATACAGGCTGTTTACTAAAGAAAGGTCAGAATGAAGTTTTTTAAATGAACAAAATATATCACCAAGGAACAGAATTGCTATGAATTGCAATTCCAGTCCTCAGTAACAAAAGAACAGCACTAACTGCATATTACTGATTTTTCAGGAAGGTGACAACGACTCTGAAGAGCATCAAAAAGGACAAAAACCGTAACAATAATAGAACTTTTCAACTGCACTCACATAAACTGGGTAAGTGCCAGGGTAGCTGATACTGAGACAAAGTTCTTCAATACCATAAACAGATGCTTTTTGAAGAAACTTGTTAGGGGACAGAAAGAAAAAAATCTGACTCTGGGTGGCAGGACCTTATTCAGTATACTGCTTTCAAAGACCCAGTATTATGGAAAAGACCCATAGTGTAGTCAGATACAACATCTCATAGGTGAAACAAAAAACCTTTGGTACCTGTGCTTAGCTTAAAAAAGGGAAATATGTAAGAAGTAGCAGCCAAAACCTTGTATTTTTGAAGGCTGAAGATTATATAATGCCATCAGCTAAAACAACATATGAAAAAAGCTTTAATTGCTCAAAAAGAACAGTATGGTTCAATAACAGAGGCCATCAGAAGCAAGAAGACATGCTTCAAACAGTTCAAATGTGTCCAAGAAGGAAAGCAGGAAAGAACATCTAGCAAGCTATATACAAAAATGAAAAAAGAAAACACAAAGTTCTTGTGATCTTTTACTGAGAAACTTGAGGAAGGTGCTAAAACTAACAGTATCTTCTTAAAGCATAGCCAAACACATAGGCTATCAGTCTCTCTGCAGGACTAAGTGACAACAGAGGTACAAGGGAACATTCAAGGAGGATAGAGCTGAGAAGACAAGCTATTAAATTAGTGTAGCCACTTAGACCTAACAACCTTTTGGGTTATACAAGAGGATTTATCTTCAGCTGATGTGTTAGGAGAAGGGGGTGTAAAAGAAATCTGGTAAAAGGAATAGTAACACATTATAGGACATAGAGTAGCATCATAAATCTTAAATATAAAACTCCTGTGCTGCTATACCGATCACTTAAAATACCATTTGCATCAGATGAGTGGAAGATGGCAAACATGAGCCAATGTGTGCCCAGTTTTTAAAATAAGTGTTTAAGGGATCTAGAGAATTACAGCAAGTGTATCTGCACCCAACCAAGTCACAGAATAATGTGCAAAGGAAACAGCAGACACAGGACAAAAACTGTTATAGTAAAAAGGAGTCAGTACAGTCCTCATACAGGTAAGTTATGCCACTAAAACTTGTTCTCTGTAGGGCAAGGCCAAGCCAGTTTATATGCTGGATATGAATTTTCTAAAGGTTTTTGGCAGGATTTCTTAATCAAAGTTTCCTAAAATGCCATAGAAATGTCTTCTCACGGATTAATAACAGATTGAAAGGATAGGAAACTAAAGTAGGAATAAATAATAAGACTTCAAATGAAGCTTCTGCCCTGAGCTTTTTGCTATTTAGCATTTTCATAAATGATCTGAAAAAGGAGTGGCAGGGATAACAACATTTGCTACTGGTGACAAATTATTCAAGGCAAACTGCAGACTTGCATAGGGATTTCATGATACAGAATGATTAGGCAATAAACACACAGACAAAATTCAATGTAAGTTAATGTGAAGTATCACACATGGAAAAGTAACCTTAACTATGCATATTCAGTGACTGAGTCTAAATTAGCTATTAACTTTCATGAAAGCTATCTCAGAGTTCAGTACATGGTACCATGAAAACATCAGCTTGGTATTCAGAAGCACTTAAAAAGGCAAATAAAATGTTAGGAATTATCAGAAAGGAAGAGAGAATGTCAGAGAAAACACCATTATACCATTTTATAACTTCATAGTGAGCCTGCTGCTGCATGAAATCTGATTTCCTCATTTTGGAAAGCACCAAAGACCAGAGGAGGTTCAGAGAACTGCAGCAACAGTGATCAAAACTCTTCAGGACACAGAAACAACAACAGAGAGAAAATTCAGATATTTCAGGATTCCCATCAAGTGGAAATCTTAGGGTAGAGTAGAAATTCATTTTGGAAATGCCAGCATATCTTGATTCTGAAACACAAGATGCTGCTTAGGACTTTGACAGCTGTAACTGAAACTGCCAAGTTCCATGGCTCAAGCACTCTAAGGACAGCCTGTTATTCAGTGTGTCTCAGTCCCAGAGGGCACTAATTACTTTAGTCACCTTCATTCATGGCCTGCATCACAGCCACAGCCCTGGCTATCCTGAATGGATGTGAACTGTTCCACTGCAGAAACCTGAGCCTAAAAATTGCCGCTGAAGGCTTCAACCAAGGATCCAGAATGCTCCAGCTTGTGCTAAGATTTCAGTGGACCCCACACTCAAAAACCGGGACAGAAACAGTTATCAAGGCTCACATGTAACATGCATGTACAAATGCATTTGCCTTCATCCTCATCAAGTGTGCAGTTTCCAATCGAAACTCAGACTCTCACTTGTCAAATGATTGTCATAAAAAAATTGAAACTTGAAAATTATTTTTCTGAGAGTCCTTATGCACAGCCTGAAAGAGAAGACCACACTGGAACACCGTTCTAGGGTAGAAGAGCTTTCAACTACCTATAGATAAGGACAGATACGGAAAAGAAATTGAAGACCATCTTAAAATGCTTCTTTTTACCATTCAAGAAGCATGTGTAAAGCAGGTCATTAAGCTGACTTGCTTAAGGTCTGAGAAAACACCTGCAGCACTGCTTGCCAGCCTTTCTAAGTCAGTAAATGTATTGATAGTCAGCTTCCCAGCTTTCAGTATTCTATTTCTCAAATGTCTCTCCAAGGCAATTCAGAAAAAACTTTCAGTCATATAGACTAAATCATTCTGTTCTATAGTAAAGTTTATGGTAATAATGAGGTTAAGGAGGCACCTCAGTCTGGCAGGTAAAGACAGAATGGGTTCTAATGGCTGGAGACTGAGACTGGACAGAATCAGAGCAGAAGCATTTTTCACAGTGAGATTAAACAAACTTGGGAGCAGTTCACCAAAGGATATTTAATATCTTTATGCATGCTTTTTCTAGAAGACATGTTCTACTGCAAACAGAAATTAATACCATAACCTGTGTTACATAGGAGGTTAGACTGGATAATCACAGTCTGCTCTTTGCTTTTATGATGTGAAGCTGAAAACATAAATCACAAAAAGCACCTAATACTTTTAAAAAGTGAAGTTAGTTCATTGGAAATAGAAATCCTGTACAAGAGGAATTCCCATGGCTAATACACCAGAACACAGCTCTGAAGGCTTACAGCCTTTGTATGATTGTTTTTGTACTTTTTAAAATATATGAAATTCATGACCGTGACCAGTAACTTATGAAGCAAGACCACAAAGATAGAGCAAACTGTAATCTTAATTTTAAAAGGTTTATGATTAATATGCTGCAACTAATTTTCTCATCTTCCTTACAAGCTTCTACTTTATTACTAATCCTTTGACCTGAATTAAAGATTAAAATGTATTTCCTCTTTTTCTTACAAGGAATAGAATATATTGGTTTGTGATTTACTTACCATGTCCCACTTCTGCTTCTCACATATGCTGGTATCATACCTACAAGCTTCCATGAGCTTCCAAAACAATGTCAGTCCTGATATTGTCATCACTTTTATTACTAAAAAGAAAGCCAAACAGTAAAAACCATTATTAACAAGCAGGCGTAGTAACAATAGCATATGACTCACTGGACAGAGATATATCAGCTTGAAAGTTTTTGGGCAAAATTTCACTGAGCATCAGCTGACAGCTGTCCTTTCTCAGTTATACTTCAGAGTTTAAATGAATTTAATGAATGATTAGAACAGGAAATTCAGCTGAAACCATCAAGTTTGTCACATTTTGATCAGACATGTGCCTCATGGTTTTGACCAAAATCCCAAACAACCTTGGCTTCCTGCAATTGTCTTTAATTCCTTCTTTTATTTCTACTCTATTTTACTAAACTGAAATAAATCAGCTTCTAATTTCACAGATTTAATGAAATCTTCACACATCTTTAATACAAACAGTAGCTAAAATTGAAGCCCAGAGTAAAACAGCACCTCTTCAGACTGATTCCTAACACACAATATGGTGTGGCACCAGTTTCAAAACCTAGTATTTCTAGCTGGTAAATAACTTACTGCAGTTGAAACTCCAGACCATTTGAAGGCAATGGGAATGCTGCCTTGGCTCAATTTAGACTGGAGTTTCATCATTTCACTGAAAGCTTTGTATTTGTTACACTAAAAAAAGCATGTTGTTGGGGTTTTTTTCGTCTTAATCCTTGTGCATATGTATTAAAAGCATCCTATTAAACATTTTACAAATGGAAACTAAAGGAATGGCTTTATCATAGGTACAGTAAACCATCCTTTCGTATATAACTTGTATCCACATTAAGGTTCAAAACCCATCAATTAGTAATTACTTTACCATGTTACAGTCATTGGAGGAAAAGAGAAGCCCCAGAAGCAAGGTTGTGCTTCCTCTCACTTTACTTGATTCAATCTAGGTTGATTGGGGTTTTTTTTTTTGCACTTCTGGTGCAGTTGGGTCAGACTCTGCTTATTCAGTTACAGATACATATATATTTAATATATTTGAGAACAATACATACAGGTATACAGAACATGAATAGCCTGCCCGTTATTCAAGGGAATGACAGCTCTTCTCTCAAGTGAAATAGAACTACTCAGTTCCCTTATTATCTCTCAATTTACAGAAATAATCTTCAAGTTTCACTGATAAATGATTACAGATCCATCAATGAAAAGCTGTGATTAGCTACCTCATTAACGTTAATGCACCACCTATCTGGAATGCTGTAGTGAGAAACAGTGAAAAACTAATTTCGACTAATGGACTTTTTCCTCTCTTTAGTATTGTGATAAATGTAATAATGTAATTGATTTTGTTGCTGTTACAGGCAAAACTGAGTCCTCAGATATGCTAGCCATTTATACGAGCATAAATTTACACAAGTAGATACTCTTCCATATTTCTTGAAAGTAAAGACAAAAAGAATCATAGAAGAGTCTAAACAAACAGGCAAAGTAAATATGCAAGCATTAGAAGAGGTATGTCATGACTTGAGATATGTCACGTATGCACTTAAAACTATTAGGACCATGATGAGTAATTTACAGATGCGTCATCAATGATGATTGCATATGCAATTGATGCTGTTGGGTGCAGATGCATGGCCATGGGGGCTGGCAGATTTCACTGAGCCCATGACATGTGCCTTGCCTATCTGCAATTGCTGTATTTGAGTGAATTTTCTGCTGCGGCAGCACTAATCCAAGCATACAATTACAACAGCTTTGAGAAAACTCATCCAAGGAACAAATAAGCTTGCTTAAAAACAAAAAAAATAAACTGTTCATATTGCCCTGACTCATAAATGTATGGTGCACTTAATTAAATTCAATAGGCAATTTTAGGGAGAGATAAACAATTAAGGAACCTCGACTAAATGACAGAGAAAATTCCAAATAAACATAATCCGTTTTGCATTTTAATTCCAGTGTTGCTTGTGCTTGTCAGGGCCAACACCTGCCTCGTACATCCTTCTTCTTCTTGAAAACAGTTCTAATGTGATGGTATTAAGGAAATAGACTACAAAACACATATATCTTGGTGTTGTTTTTTTCTAAATTAGGTAACCCAGCCCATCCTCCATGGACACACGGGAGAAAGGCTGGAAAAGACAACCAAATTTTTTATTATGCCAAGGAGGTTTTCTTTAATGATTCTTTTCCTACTAACCCCTCTGGAGAACAGCAATTAGCATGCTGCTTGTCCAGATCCATCAACAACGGCACCTATAAAGCTGTAAATATGCCATGCATGTGTTAGATTTATTACGGTATCTTCCAGTCTGACAGATTTACACCTTTTTTTTTTTTTCTTGTAAAAGGGAGAACTGCTGTACAAAATAAAGAAAATCATTTTAAAGCAGCAGTCCTCAGCTATGTGTAAGAGCCCATCTGAATCTATCCAGATTCTCCTGCTACTACCATCACCTTGAAATCACTGTTTCCTACACTCAGCCTCTCTCCCACCACCCCTAGACAAGATCCTCTCTTGCTGTTGATGTTGTGTCTCACCATGTTTGTCATTTTCCAGAATCCTATTTCATGTATGATTGAGGAATAGAAACCAGTTAAGTCACAGGTCCTGAATTCTGCTAATTTCCATCTAGGTGTGACGGAAAGCTTTCTCTGTGCAGACTGAACCATTTCTCAAGTCTCTCAAGCCTGAGAAACAGCAAACACTTCCCTCCTCCCCTTTTCTCATGCCTACGTTCTTCTTCACAGATTGTTCTCCCGAGAACCAAAAAGCTAAGCTTTCTGTCACTCCTGCTGCTGAGCCCTGCACAGAGCAAGCCTGGTCTGCAGGCAGGTGGGGGGATTTCTGTTGCCAACAGCTGGGAACTGTTACCCACAGCCATGCTGACTTAGTGCAGCTGCTGGAGGAAGACTGGAGGTGGGCAGAGAGAGCTAGTGATAAATGACGGAAAACATTTCTGTTCAACAACTGAAAAAGTAAAGGCAAAAAACCCCAAAACCTAGAGAAGCTGACAGGTGGTAAATCATGAAATGTTTCATATGGATTTTTGGAAAGATAAAGGAAACCACCATGTGGTGCTCCCACGCATAGTTTTATAATGTATGTGTGTCTGTCGATGAAACAAAGAGCAAGGGAGCAAGGGAGACATGCACACTGCAGAAATGTTATATGAATGCTTTTCAGCTTCTTGTCACTGGGCTGCTTTCACTCCACCCACTAAACCTGGAATAGCATCCTAGTTCCCCTAAGTCTGGCATCTTCTCTGTTCTTCTTTTTTCAGCTCACAGTTAACCACTCACTTCACTTCTCAGCTCTTTGTTGTTCTCATCCTCCCTGGGCCTTTGCCTCCTCTGCAGATTTGTGGTAGTTTAAGACCTAATTAAATCCTGCACCAAGTAATTCTTTCATACCATCCTTCACTCTTTTCTTCATTATCTTCC
This sequence comes from Agapornis roseicollis, assembly GCA_002631895.1. Taxonomy (NCBI): domain Eukaryota; kingdom Metazoa; phylum Chordata; class Aves; order Psittaciformes; family Psittacidae; genus Agapornis; species Agapornis roseicollis. The sequence continues at coordinate 14,770 of NDXB01020693.1, forward strand.
TCGTTTGTCTAAATTCTGCACAGATTAAGATACTTTCTTGATGTCTTTGACATGACATCCCTGAAAAGATGAAGGTTATGGATGCTTATAAGTAATAACTGGGTTGAATGAGGGCAGAGCCTGCAGTGTTGCTTAAACTGTCCATTTTCCAAGGCCTTTAAAACTCTTAAATGTGGGGCTACAATTTCCATTGCTTGGTTCTATTCTGAACCTACCAGATAGATCATTTCAGAGTCTCCAAATGTAAAAGTGCAGGATCCTGACATGCATTACGAACAGAAAATTAGTATGGACATGGAAAAGCCTGTTGTGTTTGGGTTTTTTTTCTTTCTTATGAGATCAACAGAGAAAGTAATTTGGGGATGGAAACAGTTATTCATATTTCTAAACATATTAGAAACATTGGTGATATTTTGAGCATAATAGGTTTTTGAGCCTTACAGGCAGTTCCAAGAAAATTCCACATGCAATTTTTATTCTTCCTTGTTTCTCTACAAACATGGAGCTAAAATACGATGAAAAAACAACACAAGTATTGCTTTGTATATTAGAAATATATTACGGATTTATGTATTTAGGATATGAGATTAAGGATAAACAAATGATTAATGGTCATAATAAAAAAAACAAAAACTATCACTCTGGGTGGTGTTGGCTCAGTTGCCAGAGGTACTATGTATATCTTGAATAATACCTTGAATTTGATCCTTTTTGATTCTTTCTGCATCACAAAGAGTTAACAAAGATCCTGGAGTGTTAATATGAAACTAAGCTGTCTTATTCAGTAGACAAGATGTTGCACTGTCAACCAACTGGAGCTTTCGCATGACCAGCTGAGCTACTGAAATTGCTCCTAGCCAGGATGCTGTGGTCATTTTTAAGATACTTCATAATGAACAGGCATTTGACATGCTTAGATGTCAGCACAGTTGGGTTTTCATCTAATAGGACCTCAGGCTCTGCTATTAGAAGGATCTTGGTGACTGAGAGATGCAAGGCTCAAATGTCAGGCATATAATATTTATTAAAGGCAGCAGAAGAAAAGGTTGCACCCACCCCATGTAAAATGACTTCTGAATTGAATGGAAAGTACCACAGTTCCCAGTGGTAGAAAAGTCAGCAGTTACATACTGTAAAATTATTAATAAAATCCTTAAAAATATAAGAAAGCCTGCTGTTTTCTCCAGACAGAACCAGAGGATTCTGCCTGTCATCCAAAACGAAATTATCAAGAACAACTGCAGGCTGTTGTGAGGTTCCAGGCAAACAATGCAGCGTGCAGCACAGCAAAACATCTGTAAGTGGGCACAGATATACCCCTTAGCACTTCCTGCTTCCCAGACTAGGAACATCAGATCTACAGTCTCTTTCACTGTATTCTTCACTAAAGTAAAACTGTAAGGTAGCGGAATCACAGTTATAAGTGAAAGTTAAATAGCAGTACAGAGTACTTAAATTTCCTAAACAACACTCATGAGAGGCCTGTTGCAATAACGCAACGGGATTATAATTGTGCAAAATGACCCAATACTACACAGCTGTTAGGAGTTCTCTAGGAGCATTTTGAGATCTTGAATATGCTTCTGAGAAAGTGTATTTTGATTGTGCCTAAAGACAGTAAATCAGTGTCTCAATTTATGTTCCCAGAGTTTTTGTAAATATTTTACCTAAGATATCCAGACCAGTAAATTGCATCCATACCTCTGTTTCTTCCCATCCAGAGTCAAAAATCTACATTTTAGGTAGCGGTATCTAATTCAGATATTCATAAGTCCAGATTTCACCCTGAAATATCAAAGAGTTAAGTGTTAAAATTCCAGCTTGATCCACCTCTGTTAGCTCCCAATCCTTATAGTTCAGTGGAAAATTACTTTGAATCCTGCAGCTCTCGCCTTCTGTTCCTAAGAAGAATTTCTTCCATATGATATTTGCTGCATATGTGAAAAAACAAATTTATCACCCAAATGCACATATTTTCAATGGTCTCAAAGAACGGTGATTCAAGCAGTGATTCAAATTTTCAGCAGCAGTAATACTACGGAGATTAGGGAAAAATGCTCTAGAATTCTGCTTAAAGAAGAAATACATGGAACAATAACTAAATGCAAACAATCCTTCCCATGTGAAGCATGCAGAAAACTATTAGTGATGGAGAAAAATCTGCAGTGCATTTAGACAACTTAATGTATGAAGCTTCCCAAAATAATTAAAAGAAATCCTATAAGCTTTTCAACCCAAGTGGAATCTTTTCATTTACTGAATTAAAGGAGTGACAAATGTCTTGATGAATGTGAATTTTCAGTCCCTCGGAAGAATAGCCCATTAAGAATCTTATCCACACACAACCTCTTACACACACCAGTACTGTCTAATCCTTGCTCAATGCCAGGACCCTCTTGCTGTGTGTGGCATCAAAATCTAAGCATCACACTGCCATCACCATGGTAACCACTGGACCACCAAAATTTCAGAAAGCAAACAAACTGCGTACTCCTACTTCTCTCATTATGCACTGAGAAAGATGTTTATTTCTTCCTAAGTTATGTGGGGGGCTTGGAGCACAAGCCCTATGAAGAGCAACTGAGGGAACTGGAGTTGTTTAGCCTGGAGAAAAGGAGACTCAGAGGTGACCTTATCACTCTCTGCAACTTCTTGAAAGGAGGTTGTAGACAGGTGGGGGTTGGTCTCTTTCACCAGGCAGCAACGGACAGAACCAGGGGACACTGTCTCAAACTGCGCCAAGGAAGGTGCAGGTTGGATATTAGGAAGGAGTTTTACACAGAAAGAATAATAAAATATTGGAACAGTCTGCCCAGAGAGGTGTTGGAGTCACCATCCCTGGATGTGTTTAAAAAGAGGCTGTCATTCTGTGATTCTATGATGGCATTGTGAGAAAGCTGATGTGAAACAGCCACTGCCATGTCCAAATGCTAAATAACTTGAATGCAACAACTGAGATCAGCCAGTCATCTCAGCAAGCATTGCACTAGTTGATAGTGGAGGTAGTATAATGCCTGGAAACACTGTATCTTGGGCTGGGGGACTAATAGCTTCTAAGAGTATTTTTAGCAATATTTGGCGTCTCAAACTGAGAGTCCAGAACAACCAGGAGACAACCCTGACTGATGAAGCCATAGCATGGGTTACTAACTGGAGCCGTGCCATTCACGTAATTCTTCCTTTGGCCCTTCACGTTTGCAAGCAGTATCTTCCAGGAAGCTGTGAAACATCCATGCCAGAACTGCAGCTGGCAACTGAGGATCAAATGTAAGGTGAAGTTACCATACTGCACGGAAAAGCTTTTCCTCCAAAGCATCGACACCTGTGCAAAATATGCTGAAAGATAATGCAACATTCATGAGCATTCTCAAGGCAGCTGCCCTCCGTGGGCCTTTGCGTTTCTCTAGCAAGGGACCAGATCTTTAAATCAGTTCACTACTGAGGACTTGGTAACACATCAGGGTTCACTATATCAAAAAGCATGGACATGTTTACCTGCTGGCCACAGCTAAAAGTAAGGTAAGATATAGTTGTACCATGGCCTGAAGACCAGCAATGATGCCTGAGTGTAGCAAATAGAATAAAGCTCTTATCTACAGCTCTAAATCCATTTATATTCTCACTTGCACATGACTTATGTTGGTTTCAGTGGGTGGCAATTCTACTTCTCTGACAGTATTTTATAATAAGAGATCTATCTGAAGTAAAGAGGGAAATACATTCCGATTCCAACAGTGCACTCAGGATGGAAGCAGATTTCCAGCCGAACTCATTCTTGTAGATGTATTTTACTGGTTTGATAAAGCATCAGCAGTAAAAAATGAAGATGTGAAATTTATCAATTAACTGACATCAGCCCAAGACAAATCTCTAGCACCTCATGAGTCTGCAGCAGCTGCCTCCACCTGCAATGCTGTTGGATGCACTCTGGTAGCCATACACTAGCTCTTTTCAAGCAATTTTCATTTTCATGAATGTAAATATTTTTATTCTCAATTCTTACGTGCAAAGGCTTTTAAAAAGCCAGCAAGAGAAAAAAAAAAAAAACATGCCAAGATGTACTTATGTTATGTTCCTATTTTTATGGCTTTTCCTTGTAATGCCAAAGTACCATGCATTTATTTGGTTTGACCCAATTAAGCAAGACATGAAAACCTACTTCACTGAAGTTCACTGATGCCAGCCGCTGCTGCAAATGACAAACACAAGGGCTTATTGGATTACTGCTGCACACAGGGAATGTACTCAAAGGATGAAATGTAAAAACATACAATGAAAAATGCAGCTGTTCTCCAAAAAGAACTTACTGGTGGTGAAGACTTACATTGCATTTCTCTAAATACAAGCACCATATATTTACTGGAGAAACTGTAAAAGGTAATGAGCTAATTTACATAGGAAAGGTCAGTCCTTACAATGAGGATACAATATAAATGTACTGTTAAGAAGCCCTGGGAAAGGTATTTTAAAGTACTGACAATCTAATAGACATTGGAAGACACAATGAAAGGTATAATACGAGTACCTAAACTCAACGTGCTTATGCCCTAAGTCTGACTATCAGCACGAATCAATGAATGTCTAAGGGCATTAGTCAGAAAACTTTGGTGCTACGTAGTTAAGAACTCATACTTAAAAATCCACTCTCCCTTTCCCAATTTCTTTCCACCATTTCTTGCTCGTAGACTGGCAAATAGAAGAGACATTGATGTCACTTTAACATCTTTCTGCGTAAGTTACAAGTGTCATAAGGCTTGTGTCCAATGAATAAATGCACTTGCATTTACCTGCAGTTGTAAAACTGAAGCCTCCATCCAGCAAACTGCTTACTTTCACCGAACTACACTTCCTCTAGGTGTCCTGTCCTGTGCCAGCCTATGCAAAGCTCCGCACTCGGCTTTAATTTAGATCTGTTCTTTTGCTCTAAGCTCCAAGGACTGTGCCAGCAATGAATGTGCTTGGTTGCATGAGACACAGTGACTCTGTCACCACAGATCATGCTGAACAGCACGCTCTAGCTCTCTGCTTGGCCAGAGTAAAGAACACAGGCAAAATATGAAGAGCACTTCAGAGCCTGAGATGCCATAGCCAGTGTGCAAGAACTGTGGTCTGCCACAAAGAACTACATCTATCAATACAGCAGTGATGGCAGTAAAATGTTATCCCCAAAGGAATGAGATGGATACATTGCACCATTGCAGCAGAAACCTGTCATTAAGAAGTGGAGTTTGCTATACTTTTCCTTTTAAAACACTTAATAGTAAACTGTTTAAGTAAAACTTGGGCTCCTATCTTCTGCTTCACTTTAAATTCTTTGTGGGAGGCATAAATCACACAATATATGGCAACTACCGTATCTGGAGGAGCAGCTCTTGGCTTTCTGACTCTCAGAACGGAAAATAACGGTAAGCATATAGACAAAGGCTACAATCAGGCTCCGCACGGGGGGAGAACGGAGGAACCGGGGCACAGAGGGTTCTGGGGCAGCCCGGCAGCGGGGGGGGGGGGGGCGCGGGGGGGGGGGCCGC
>NDXB01020693.1:20409-37519 GCA_002631895.1 Agapornis roseicollis
GCGGGGGGGGGGGGGGGCGGGGGGGGGGGGGCTGCAAGGCTCGGCACGGCTCGGCTCTGCACGGGGGAAGACCCGAGGAGTCGGGGCACCGAAGGTTCTGGGTCAGCCCGGCAGCGGGAGGGGAGGAGTCGCGGCGGGGCGGGCCGAGGCTGCTGTCCCCGCATGCAGCGGGGACCGTGTCCCCCTTCCCATCCCTCCCGCCGGAGGCACTCGTGCTCCCCGCGGCCGCTCAGCGCCACGGTCTCCAACGGCAACAGGAGCCCATGCCCTGGCTACTGTGTACCAGCACCCAGAGGAGCCGGGTGCTGCTTTTAGCAACTCCCAGACCCATTGCAGCAGCATTCTTGGGAGAGGATTTGGTATTAAATGGAACTGGGCCTTTGGATAATGGAATTTTGGAATTGCTGAACAAGGGAATTCTGTTGCTGCAAATTTGAGTTTCAAAGAATATTCTCCTGCCATATGAGAAAACCCAGTTTAGCCCAGCCAAGCTCAGCACCGTTTAGACAGTTCAGACAAGCTTAGCCTAGCCTAAACCAGTTTATCCCAGTTCAGATAAGTATAGCCCAGTTCAGACCAGTCCAGCCTAGTTTAGCAAAGTTCAGAGTAGCTTACCTCAGTTCCTTCCACTTTAGAACATTTCAGTCCAGTTAACTGGTTTAGCCCAGCTGAGAACAATATAGTCCAAGACAGCACAGTTTGGACTGCTTTAGCCCAGTATAGTCCAGTTTAACACAGTTCAGCCCAGTGCAACCAGTCTAACCCACTTGATCTCACTTCAAACACTAAACCTGAGTTCAGCACAGACAAGCCCACTTTAGCCCTGTTCAGCCCATCCCACCTCATCACAGCCCATTTAGCCCACTTTACCCCAGCACAGTCAAATTAAGCACAGTCCATTCCACTTTAGCCCAACCCACCTCACTTGAACCCAATTCAGCCCACTTTAGACCTCTCCAGACCAATTTAGCCCGGCCCAGCCATGTTCTGCCCACTTTAACCCAACACAGCCTAGAACAGTTCAACCCAGTTTAGCCCCATTCAGAACTGTCCAGACAAATTCAGCACAGTTCAGCCCAGTTTACTGCAGTTTAGCCCACTTCAATTCAGCCCAGAAAAGTTTAGCCCATTTTGGCCCAGTGTAACACAATTCAGTCCAGTTTAGCTCAGCCCAGCCCAGCCCAGCCCTGTTTAGCCAATTCAAGCCCAGTTTAGTCCAGTTCAGTCCAGCACAGCAAAATTTAGTCCAATTCAGCCCAGTTCTGCCCCATTAAGACAAGCTCAGATCAGTTCAGTGCCATCAAGTCAAGCTCAGATCAGTCCAGCCCAGTCAAGCCCAGTTCAGCCACTCCAGCCCAGATCAGCACAGTTTAGCCCATTTCAGCCCAGTCTGCCCCACTTGAGCCCAGTTTAGCCCAGTTTGGCTCACTTCAGCCCTGTCCACCCCATTCCAGCTCATCTCAGCCCACCTTAGCCCAGCCCAGCCCACTTTAGCCCAGTTCAGCACAGTTTAAGCTCTATCCAGACCAATTTAGCCCAGCCCAGCCTAGTTTTATTTCAAATAAATAGAGCACTGAGCTGGTTTAGGATTGCTGAGTGTGCTGCTTTGCTAGTTGTGATTCAGTGAAGTTGAAGTAGATGCTCTGCTGGTCAATAGCAATGCCGCAGCCAACACACACAAGCATATATTGCCCATAGTACCTGATAGGACTCTTTGGAATGAAACGGGACCTCAGATATTCATGCTGGCTGCTCTAGCTTTTACTGGTCCAGGTTTTTTGCTTTTCAAAGCAGCTCTAGAGGGTGTTGACCTTGCCACTCCCCTTGGACAACAGCAGGAATAACCAAAAGCCCTGGAGAAGGCTTACCACCCAGTGTAGCCGCACTCCTAGGATCCCAAGGAAGGATCCTGCCAAGATGTGGTCAGGCTGTACGGTCCATGCAAACGGGTGGCCTTGCAGGGGGACTAGAGGGGAGGTATTCTAGTGAAATGATGCGCTGCTGGACATACAGCAGAAAATTCTGTTTTGGAGGGTTTGTAAGTATTAAAGTCTAAGGACTTTTTTTATTTCTCAGCCAAGTGTGGTCTGACTATGTTTTTATAGCTTTCCCTTGCAATGTCAATGTACCATGATTTATTTAGTTTGACCTAATTAAGAAATATATTGAAAGTCTACTGGGGTCATTCTAATTTTGAACTAGTACAGAATTGTAAAGAGAGATTCCTCCATCCTTCAAAACATATAAATCTTATGCTGGGTATTGCCCCCAAAGCCAAATTAAAATCTCTGAACAGCATTACCTATTTTTCCATCTTTATTTCTCTTTGTACTAGTATTCACAGTAGTAAATGCACAATGATATTATATCCCTCTCTTCAGCTGATAATGAACAATCCACTAGATAGATATGTAGCTGTCACTTTGCTTCTAGGATCCATGGTACACACTGAAAGGATATTACAGGGTTTCAGAATTGTGAGTTTGATATGTGTAAATGTTTTTAAAGTTCTACTGACAATGGAAATTCATTCTGTGAGCTATACATCACTAGACTCATGTCAGAGTACATGATATTAAATTTCAGTCATTTTGGCATGCTGTTCTCCTGGTGATGTAGCAAATAACTTGGAAGCATTCAGGCAGCTTCTCATTTAATTTACAACAGGTTTTTTGACACAACAGCAAACCGAGCACATCCCAGTTCAAAATAGTGTATGGAAGTTAATTTTCCAGTTACTTTGATGACATGCAGGAATACTAAAGAGCAGGTTTCCTGCCTCTGCTCTGGAATAAACGTAGCAATAAATTTCAAATGAAACATTTTTGGGAAGAAAATAAAAATCACGTATCCATGATCTACTCTAAGATTTGTTTCAAATGTGAGTCCTCACTTATTAACCTTTATATCACAGCATATCTTGCTATTCTTTTCTGCATAATCCTGTCAGCTGTGCAAATTTGAATGACTATCTTCAAGAGGCAGTTATGTAAAAATTCACTCATTTTATCATCAAAAATAAAAGTCAGTAATTTCAGTCAATCTTTGCATTGTTCACAACCCCACTGACCAATCAGATGGCAGTGCTTTGTCTAGTGCTGATTATAACTTTGTGCCTCCATTATGCAAAGTGGATCATACAATGATCCTCAGTCACAGCCCTTCCTGCACCTCAAACCCCTCCTTAAGAGTGCTAGGCAATTACCTTCCTATCACACTTGCAGTGCTGACAGTGAAGCACAACTTTGACCAGAAAAAAATGATAAAATGTCATTGCCTGGAACAGATTCACAGCTCTTGATAAATCCCCACAAATCACTGCAAAGCTTCTCTTTCCATTTCCCACAGGGCTGCAGGACAACAGCACACACCAACCCATGGCTCAGGACGGACCAGTAAGAAACTTTCCCCTCCTCAAGTGCCATCAGCCTCAGAGAGAGATGCACAGAGATGCACAGTGAAAACAGCTCACTTTTACACCAAGACTTACACTTACAAAACCCTAACATAGAACTGAAACAAGCTTTAGCAGGACAGGGATGTGTAATGGGTACTTTAAAATCACTGCTTGGGAAACCAAGCCAATGCAAGACACAGTCTGAGTTTCAGTGAGATGTCTGGCAAAAATACAGTAAGCTTGAGCTAGGACCTAAACCCATTAGTGCTCTAGTTTCACACAGGCTTAGATTTTAGGCTGTAAATGTCACCCAGCTCGTGCAGCCATTAGTCATCCCTATGCACACAATACATACATACACACAGAGGAAAACGAATGTGGTTGCTGACTTACACAAAGAGCCCTTATGAACACCTATCTTGAACATTAATAATATGGATAGGAGAGTAAATTGGTTTCAATATATAGGAAACTCTCAAACTTCTTTTGCTAGAGCTGGGGTAGAACCTCTGCTGACATTTATACAAATTCAATTCTTATATTTTTTAAATCTTGGTGATTTTTCTCTGTACTTGAAGAATCCAGATAAACAGGGACTGAATGCTAAAATGCTATGACAAAAGAAGTTGACATAAGATTTCCAGCCCAAGATTGAAGAATGAAATGGCTAGAGCACCTGATTAGCATCCAAAGGCTAATCCCTGTCTGCATTCCATTGGGCAGAGAATTTGCTCCCCCACCCAGTGCTGTGACTGCTGACCAAAATTGAATCTATTCTCCTACAGCATACTGAAGAAATGGCCTGACAGCATCTTGCTGTTGCTTTTGCTAGTTCACAGCTAAAAGTGAGATAAAAGACCACATCAGAGACCCTCACATTCCAGTTTATCTTCACAGACAAACCTGCACTGTTAGCTACTAGGTTTGCCATGTCATGTCTTCTCCCACAGTCCTTGCATATTTAGCTGCCCCATAATGACTCATCCCCTTCTCCATCTGGAAAGAATAATCTCTCTGTATTCTTTTGAGGAGGGCTAATAAGCTGCCTGAGGCATCACCATTTTTCACATGGCCTGGTCTTAATGTTTCAGTACTCTGGCTTAGACAATATCCACTTGGAGGAGTTCTTTGCTCAGCAGCAGGAAAGAAAATAACTTGACTCCCTAATGAAAATCTCAAAAACATCCCAACTACTAAAGGGTAATGAGACATGGCCCTGATTGATTGCCTAATAACCTTTATCTAGATACTAATGCATGTAATAAATTGTTGGATTTATGGGCAGCCCCTGCTTAGAGACCATCTTTTAAAGCATCTACTTGGAGAACACAAAGTTGTGACGTTCCAGCTTCAGTTTTACTGAGAAAAAAAAAAAAGCCTGTGCAAGTATAGACTTGAACTGACAATCAATCATCTGAGATGTTAAAGTGAAACAGTTTAGGAGAATAAATCAGCATTAAGGAAAGTTTGAGCATTACTCGGGAAAAAAAAAAAAACCTTTCTAAAGGTTCAGACATACTTGAAGGTCACAAGGGCCAGCCTGAACAGTAATATGGTTTTATCACTGCAGTTATTTATTAGGATATTTGGTAATTAATAGTATCTTAAAATCAAGTCCTGGGTAGAAAATCTTCCTAGCATATCAGAACCAATTGTAACATTCACAAAGCAATCCTCAAAGCAACTTGGGGTACTAAATCCCAGCTCCAAAGTCACAATTTCTTCAGCCCAGATTTCCAAAGGTATTTACATATCTAACTCTCATGTAAATCAATGTGCTGATTGTAAGTCTTTGTAGCTGAAGTGCTTTCAATATCACTTAGACTTCCCAGATTTGGAAAGTAGACCTTGCAGGCTTGCTAATATTTGTATGCTATTTAGACTCTTACCCCTTATGCTCTAAAAGAAGGAAAACTAGTAAGAGATCTGGGATAAATGCAGGGTAACCTATGTAGAAGCTATTTGAATTGCCAGTTCTCATATTTGAGGGGCAGAAAATGCCTTATGATTTTTTTGTCACTTGGCATTTCCAGGTCTATTTTGTTCCTCTACTTCTTTAGGGCACAAACTTGTGGCCAGTTTTTAAGGTGCTTTTGCAGCTAGAGGACTCCTTGCTACACACAGTCTGCATTTCTGCAGTTCCAGCAATAAACTCAAACCTCAGTGTCAAACTGCAGCTGATCATCACACATGTACCAGGAATGTGTAATGTGTTCTGGCCCACTCCCCTCCAGCTCAAGGACACTGGCTGTGCCTGACAAGCACCTGGCAGCTCCCTCAGGCCATGGGCTCTGCTCCAGTCTCATTAAGAAAGCCAGTGGGTAAGATGAATCCAGGATGAATCCAGGATAAAATTGGGTCTAAAATGATTAGGGGTAGACTGCTGGTAGCAGAGCACCTCTCAGTGGGACAGGGCACAGCCTATTGCTCTTGACATGATATGCTAAGAGCAAGCATTACCCCACGATTGCTGTTAATAGATTTGCTGTACTTAGGGACCATTTTTAGCATTAGCTACCTTCAAAAGAAAACAGGTAACACTTCCAGGATGTGCATGGCAAAACCAATTTTTTCCCTACTTTTGACAAACCTGAAACAAGTCCTAAGAACTCCCAGGACTGAAAACATCTTGTGTGAAGGCAAGCACAGTAACATCAATAAAGCCTATTTGCAGCAGCACTTATGAATCATGCTCATTTCGCCAGTGCAAATATTAATAGCTTCTTACCTCTTTTTATGTTAGCATTGCTTGCTACACAAAATCGATGTCAGCATAAATGAACAATGTACAAGAGAAAAGTTTCCCATATCATCTCCATTTTAAGATTCTGATGTTGGCTTTCCAACTTTCTGAAAGATTCAGTATAAATCAACAGTATCTTTGTGGCACCATGAAAGCCCATGATCACAAATATTCATAGAAACAGCAAGAGATATACCTTTACTTTTCCAAAGAGAGTTGATTCTCTTGTGAAATTTACTAATCTGAACTACAGACCATTTGATTTTTATTCCCTGAGAGAGAACATTAACTCTTACCAGGTGATGGTCTCTACATGACTGCCTATTCCCTGTGTTGGGAAAAGCTGTGTTTCAGATGCTTTGTGTGGTGTTAACAATGTCTGCTCAAGACTGCAGAGAAAGCTGCAATAGCTGTAGCAATGATTTATGAGCAAAGTGGTTACGCAGTCTCACCAGAAAGCATCTCTCAACGCGTAGCACAAGGTCTTTTAGAAACACCTCTACCTTGCACCCTGCTATTCCTGGTGCCTAAAGAACTTAACCTACAATACTGGGTTCAATTGCTGCCATTGTAAAGTTACAGTATATACCAAATAGAAATAGCAGATGCATCTCCAGGATAGGTCTTGCAGGTGTAGCTGGGACTGGCAATATGCGAGAAACTCCAGAGCTAGCTAGTACCAGCAGTTACAAAGGAGACCTTGCTTAGGAAGGCAAAGCTCATTTATCACTTCCTTTAGGAAGCTGTACTCAAAGGTATGATTTTTTTTCCAATTTCCTTTTTCTTTTGAAAGCTTGAATAGCAAGTAATGTTTGCAAGCACTGCAAAGGATGAAAATGTTTCCAAGGAGGAATTTGAAATACTAGTCCGTGTGAATGATGTTACTAACATTATTTTTTAAAATGCCACATTAACAGCTATTTCCAAAATTGGAAACCTCAGGGTTTTGACAGGTTTATTTTCTGAAGGCACCCACAGTGTGCAAATTAAACAAATATAACAATTATAAACATTTTTAAAGCTAAAAATACAGCTGAGGTTCAATTAACTGCTAAGATGTAGATACTGTCCCCTCAACACTATGTCATTTCAAACTGCAAAGTTATCCTGCTTATATTTTTCTCACTATGCAGAGGAGGGAGGAATAAGAAACAAATTCTGCATTTTATTGTATCTAAATGCATGCTCCTCCTTGGAAACACAGAGTATAAACATAAATATACCACACAGTATGACTTCAACTATCTTATACTTCTGTCACACAAGAGAGCTTTAAAATAGTGATACTAACTACCAAAACATGCTCTAAATCACCACATAATGTTACCAGCATAAATACTATCTCCATCTTCACTCACCCTGTCTGTTATTATTGTCCACTATACTCAAACAACATTCCACAGTATCACTTTCCAAGCAGATGACTTTGCTTTTTGTTACTTCTATAAACTCATTGACCAAGAAATTAAAATGATAATGGAAAAACATTAAAAAAGCATCAGATTAACTAATTAATGTCCAACCAAGCTTCAGTAAAGGGGATGATAAATTTATCTTTATGTTGTTGCTAAATATCAGGGAAACAGAACTACTAAAATTTTCTGCATACTATGAATTAATGCTCTCTGCAAATAAAAGGAGTTAAAGGAAGCTATCCTGGTTTGTATATTACACTGAGGTTTGGTCTTCCTGCCTCATCATAACTAAAATGATTGATTTAACCTTAACAGTAACCATTAAGTATTAGGAAAGCATTACTGCAGCAAGGGAGATACACGTGGGTGCCACCAGTTCAGTGACAGTATGTGCCCTGTATAAATAATAGGCTTAGCACCAGATTCATCAAAGGGAGCATAGGAAGATGTCTTGAAAGGGAGAGAGGGAAAATGAATTCAATGAATCATGTAAGTGGCAGCCTACATCTTGAGGGAACAGTCCTACATACTGTAACTATGAATGTGTTACACGCAGAGTTTTATCAGGAAATGCTCAAGAGCAGAGCTTGGAAAGCGCACGTTGGTGGGTACTCTGCCTGGGTGGTTCCAGGTCTGGGCCAAAGATTCTGAACCCGGCTGGGACAGGCCCCAGTGGGACTCAGAGCTCCACGGTCTCTTCTGCAAGGCACCATCTGTCAGAAGGAAGGAAATACAAGACTGCAGATGCATTTTATAAGGGTCATTATCTTGCTGCAGAGCTCCTGTCGATCACCAGACAAAAGTGCAGCAGCCAGTCCCTCAGCAGAGCCAATCTTTTGTAATTTAGGGGAACTTATTTGCAGCTTCTTTCCAACTCAAGTGCATAGGACATTTAGCATTTGCATTTATAGAATATAACCCACTGAAATAATTTAGAGAACCTATGTCATACAGTATTTAGGAGAAATATGGTACTAGGATGGTTAATACTGATGTTTGCTGGACACACATTCATCTCTCTTTTCCCCTCTTTCTCTCAGAGGCAGCAGGGGGTGGAGAAGAGCTGCTGCCTGCCATCCATCCTGCAGGACTGACCCCTTAATCATCCAGACTGGCTACCAGAGCCCACCATTTCCCTCCCTTTTTCAGCAGGCCCAGGGCTCTTTCTATTGAAAATGCGTGCGTGTGGCAGGTGGGAAGCACAGTCTGCACACACAGCCAGGTCCCTGCTGGAACAAGGATCTAAAATCTCCTCACAGATTCCCCCAGTTTACAAATATCCTGAAGATACTCGTATTGAGAAAGTTATTTGGAAGCTCAAGAGCTACTGAAAGAGAGACAGATGCAATACTATCACATCACTGATTGTGTCATCTGAACAGCAAACTACACAGAGTAAATCCCCACTACAGCTTTCATAGCTCATCATTTCTAAGCAGCTCACAGACTGAGTTGTAATTACATATGGCATTCACTGAATAATTTCAAATTAATGAATGTGTTCATGAGTACTTAAAGCCCTTTCACAGATCATTCATACACAAAAAGGGTGTCAGAAGCACCACAAGAACTTCTGGGAAATAGGCTTTCACTGTGTGGGGGGTATATAAATTTAAATTGTCATTGAATCTTTGCTAAATTAAGAGAAGGAAGTCTTCTCATCCAGATTTAGATTATACACTTGGTTGGATTATCAGAGAGTCTAAATGAAGCTCATGCTATTGAAATCAACAGAAGAACACAATGTTAGATATATTTAACTTCTAGCTCACTATTGTGGCAATCCTCCTGAAGCAGTGTCACAGCTCTTGTGGGAAATGGGTTTACAACGACCTCCCTCCACAGAACCCTGCTTAAGCATAAGAAACTATGTTCCATTTTGCCCTAATACGTTCAGTCACCTTACCTGAAAATGAGTTGAGACAAAACTGATTAGCAATGAAGTCTAAATAGTATTGTAGGAACAGCCTTTGGCCTTGCAGCCATCTTTACTGAGGTAGAAAATTAAATTGATGAGCCATATCACAACATTTTGTCACTACCAAGCCATTTCATTCTGCTGCTTGGCTAGCAGGCTATGCCCCATGTTGTTAGTTAAGCAGTTGATCAAAGAAATTCAATAATACATAGTTTTGGGAATTGATTATAGTGAAGTGTTAAATGGGGAGCTAAACAAGAAAAACTAAATAAGCTGCAGCTTGGCCCAAGATGGGAAATGGAAGTTCCTTCACCCTTATACTTACTTCTCTCCTCCAGCTACCCATGGGAAAGTAAGAACAATTTAAGGTCTTAAGGAATTCTGAAGCACTTTCAAAGCTCTTCCAGGTGTTTCCTCTGGCCACTTCTCCTTCAAACTGCGAAGCAGAGGTAAAGCAGGACTAGAAAGGATCTCCCAGGTAATCAGTTTTCTGACAGTGAAGGAACAATGCAAATTCACAGATTATGAGATATCAAGCAATATTTTTCTTAGAGAATGACAAGACAGGAAATGGGATGTTCTATATTTTCTATCTAAATTCTTCATGTCTATATTTTCAGAAAATTCCTATGCAATAGATTTTAAGGCTCTACCTAGTTTTTAATTGCTGATAGTTCATGCTAGCCTACACCGTACACTTGAACATTTGACAGATCATATAGATTTTCCCCAGGTAGAGCAATGACTGCTGGAACCACAAGTGTAGCAGCTTTAATTTTAAACCCTACATTTTTCTCTATAACTTAAATATCTCCTTTAAGTGCCAAATAAAAGAACTGCATGATACAGCTGACCTAGTTTTTACTGACCTTCAGTGCAATGCCTATCAACTCTGTGATGAGACGACATTGACCTGAACTAAAAACCATACTTTTATAATAGCTCATTGTACAGGCGATCATTTACTGTCACTGCCACACAGATGCCAATGGACTGACAGGGAGAAGTTTCTAAACAACAGATAGAGTAGAAAGATATTTTTCAAAAGAGCATGAAAGACAGCATTTAGGATGTATCAGGGATATTTGGTGAACCTACTGCTGAGTAAAATGCACAAGCTTAATAGAATACAATTAAAAATTAAATATTGTGTTATCATATGTACAACTTTGTCACCTAAAATTGATTTACCCAATACCTTAAATGAATCATTTTGCTCCTCTTCACTTTCAATATACTTTATACATAAGAATACATTGCCCCAGGTTTCATAGGAATCACAAGCTAATCCATTGCTATCCTAGATGACTACAAAGGGCTGACACAAAATTCCTGATTCAAATGGGAGTATATTGCTAGGTTTGGCCTTAGTTCACATTACAAGGAGATCCATGAGAACTGCAATTCAAAACAGTGATAGGAAAAGTAAATGGCAAAAGAAATTACATTTATTGCCAATTCAAAAATAATCATGAAGTCAGACTCCCAAGAGATGGCATTTTTACTTTCTTTCCTCATTTTTTTTAAGCTGTAAATTCATCTCAGCCTAGAAGATAATATCTAAGCCCTCAAAAAAAACCTGTATACACTGTTCCAGCTAACCTGGAATTTCTTCCTAAGAGAAGTAAAGCAGTGGCAGCAGCACACCAGGCTGACAATGCACGTAGGGTGGCTATTGCCTTCTTCCTGCCACATGACACAGAGCAGGCATCCAACTAGGAAGGCTAACAAGGTGAGGGAGAAGGCTCACATCCATGCTTCCTTCAGAAATCTGCTCCTGAGGCTCATCTGAAGTCTTTCCAAGGTCTGATGAGACTTAAATGTTAGAGAGCAGTTTCGATGTACCCACAAACAACCGCTGACCTGTCGGCTGGAGAGCCAGGTCTTTTCAGAACAGGGTACCTTTGGGCCCAAGCAGTACGTACAAGTAGAGTGCTACCCATCCATAACCTTTCAATATCACAGAAACAACTGAGAGGAAGCATGCAGTCATCTTTTCCTGACAGTTCTTCTGTAAGCTGAAATTTTGATATGAAAAAAAATACCTTTTTATAAGCCAGGAAGAAGGCAGAAGAAAACCTATTACACAGATGTCATAACTACTCTCCAGTCATTTGGTAAAATTCCCAAGAACACTTGTCATCATTTTTTTTCCTTTTCATTTTACTGATCTCACAGTGTGTAGTAAAAGAAACACCTGTGAAAACAAATGCAAGAGTGATTGCACATTCAGTCTGAGAAAGTTGCATTTTGCTATCCTGCAAAATCAGTGATGAACATTTAAAGCAGGAGATCAATGAGTGCCATCCACTGCTATTTGGTTGGCAGAGCAGTGATCTGTGTTAAGTGGCAGAGATCTTACACCTTCCAGCCAAGAGGTGACCACGTCCTACGGGTCTCTCAGTCCATGCTCTTGCAAGCTCTCGATGTCAAAAATTAAGATCAAGGGAAAGAAAACTAGATACTTTTACCTTCTTATGGCACTCCTCACCTCAGGAACAGAAAGCACTGGATCACACTGGCAAAATTCCATCTTCAAGATACAGAAACTAATCAAGGAATGAAAATACTTTTGCAAAGATCATATCCAATTCTATCATGTCTCCCTGAATTAAATGACAGTATTTGTACAAATCTGAATTTAAATCCTGCACTTCTTGGCTATCTGCAAAACTTCATGTGTTTTAACAGGAAAACAAAGAAAAAAGTTGAGCAGCATTTAAGTGCTCTTTCAAGAAAGTCTGTGCATATACATTATGTGTGTTCCTTCTCTCTTCTTTAATTTTTCACACCTATAGAGCAAGTCCTTTCCAAGTCTCTTTTTGCTTTGCATTAGCTGAATTTAATTGTAAGTGCTAACTGAGAAGTCTCTGAGTCTCTCAGCTCATTAGTGAAACATGCATCAAAAGAGTTAAGTAGGCTACTGACATTTTATCATCTTGTACCTTTAAGCTTATTTTAATGAGAACAGGTCCATTTTTTTTTTAGTAAATTCATAAATACATTTCCTCATAATGAATTGCCTCTCCATGAAATTTTAAGATGGATTTGAATTTGTCAGGAGATGGATGATCTCCTTTGTAATTAACTAATGTATCAAAAGGGATCATTTATAATATCTGTGGTCAACGTCATTCAAAACTGTTACAGGGCAACACAGTAGGGCATGACTAATGAGCACATGATGGAATCAAAACTGACAGACAGAGAAGTCATAAATCTTTAATTTGCATCCTGAATTTCACATTTGAAATGGGCAGTTTATATCAAAGTGACGTGCTTTGTGGGCAAGCTACAAGTTTGAAGTCAATGTCAAATCTGAAACATGTAGCTAGCCATTCCTCTCTTCAGAAAGTGGCTGGAGAATTGAATGCTGATTCTCACAGTCTTCCTAGGTACCTGTGTGAACAGAAAGGCACCAGGACCTATTCCACTTCCATCAGCAGATTTTCTAAAATGTTATGTTTCTCATGAGTGCCCCTGAAAATTGAAGTATTGATTACATAATATAATAAAGTGATGGGTGCTCTACAAATACCC
The DNA here is from genome assembly GCA_002631895.1 of Agapornis roseicollis. NCBI lineage: Eukaryota > Metazoa > Chordata > Aves > Psittaciformes > Psittacidae > Agapornis > Agapornis roseicollis. The sequence goes on from NDXB01020693.1 coordinate 33,423, forward strand.
AAGATCAATAGGATTCTTTTCCTGCTTATCCTAGACAGCAACAGCCTGCATCTCCACTCTAAATATTGACTCTTCTTAGCTTAGCTCCTCTGCTCTAACCCAATTTGTTCCACCCCAGCAACTTTCTTACTCAGTCCTCTATATAACCACTCTCAAAATAAGGCTGCTTGAGCATCTGACACTTACTTTTATGAAAGTCCTGCAACTCTTTTCAGTGTCTCCCAACCCTTCTATGAAGGGTTATGAACAGCTTGTGTTATGTATTGGAACATTACAGTGTAAACTCAATTCTCTTACTCTAGTTCAAGGAAGTTCTGCTCAAACCTGTGGTCAGTGCTGTAGAGGAAGCCAGACTGAAAGACCACATCTGCCTTTACGACATTTCAGTATCAAATGGGTTTAATCATGTCACAGTGTGGATGGGATGACTATGCAGTCATGGAGCTACATCTCTGTCACGTGGCCAGTCAAGGCTCAGAGGAGCCATATTCTCCTCCTCAAATATCACTGTTTGGGTTTTTAAAAAAGTGATGGCTATTAGGCTATGCATATATTCATTATCAAGCAGCATGGAATAATATCTGATCTACAGATCAAAAGGATGCTGAGGTCCTGATATCCATAATATGCATATTCAAGGGCATTTCTTTCACTTCAGACTAGATGCAGTCTGGTCCCATGGACTGAAGAAAGCCCATTTGCACTGGAAATACTTCAGCTGCATTCCTAGAGTGCATCTTCTAGTTTTGTTTTGTCTAGAAGAAATCCACTTTGCATACTTTGAGACTGCTCTCCAATGATAATCAAAGTACATACAGTGGGATAAGCACACTAGCTTCAATATATGCTCCTGAGCTAAACCAAACCCATTAATATAGGCACACCTTACAGTGAATGCAAAAGGTCCAAGAGATGGCTTCAGTGTTAACATGCATGTTTGAAACCGGTGAGCCATGCCACATGCAGGACTATTCCTTTGTGTAACAGGGGCTAAGAGACAGGGATGGTGCTGCGTTGACCCAGGCTCTGCCCAACAGCACGCATCTCCCTGGCTGGCATGGAATCATGCTGTGTCCATTCCTGGCTGCCCAGAGAGCTGCAGACACACATAATTAAGGGAAGCACAATGGTCATACGAAGTGGGGTCACCCATAATGGTAGGGAAAAATGTTGACAAATATGACCTCCTGCTGACATCAGACCGAAGAGCTTTCACAGGCCAAATTGCTTGGATGAGCTAGGTATGCCTAAGGAAGTATTTTTGCATTGATTTAGTTTCTAACATCACCAAAAAAAAAATATTATAATTTAATACAAATATTTTTAAAAAGTCACCACACCAATTATTGATTTAGTTTTGCTTCTAATACTTCTTACCTCTTATCCAGTCCTAGCAGACTACTTCTTATTTGCTTCTAATACTTCTTACCTCTCATTCAGTCCTAGCAGAATGAAACCTTACTGTCACAGTTAATATTACTATTAATAACAATGTGTGAAACCATCCAGATCTGAGTCATGTCTTTCTGGCATAAAAGTTGTTTTTAGAACCACATGGTGCTAGGCCTAGCCTACACATAGCTATAGAGACTGGACAGAGATGTTGGGAACTTTACACACCATATGGAATGAGCAAAAATTAACGAGGAAGCACACAAAGGGGCTAGGAACACTGCCAATATTTAGAGAAGGCATCCCCTCTAGTCTGGGGCATGCAGCAGACGAAGGAGAAAGCTTTTTGGATCAAAGCCTTCTGTATTATATAGTAAGGGCTCATTTTGGCTCTGCTTGCCCTTAGAGGTAAAATTTTGGTTATCAGCTGCCACTTTGTGTTTAAAAAGCAATCTTTCAAACGTGATTTCTACACAGGGATAGCAAAGCTTGCCCAACATGAGGGTTAAATAAGGTCTGTGATACAAGAATTCCACTTTGTCAATGTCAAGAGACTACCCTTAATATTATAGCATGGATTTACTCCATACAACAGCAGCTTGTGTAAGTGGCAACACACTGTATTTATGAAACTCTTTAACAAATATCCTCAATGGTTCCAAGCTGGGAGCAACCTAATGGAAATGTATTCTGTAATCTACACGCTAAATCATCCTTCTGAAGGTCAGGTTTTTCCACCTCATTGTGTTTGAGTCAGCTCCTGGTAGATGGTCGTATTCCCTGAGACACAGTAACACAGAGGGCGAAATAAGGGGAAAAAATTGTCCTATAATCAGAATGTTTTTTGCTTTCAGGGGTTTAAAAACTTTAACATCTACTTGGAGTCTCACATAGGGCAAGTAATAATAAGGCTTGCTAAAGAGCATTCAAAAAAAAAAGAAAAATACAACCAGATATATTTGCTGCATTACTCTTCAGCAGAAGACTTTTTTTCACCTACTTTTTCTGGTAGTGTGAAGACTAGTACAGCGCCAAGGAACTCAGCAACACTTTTTAGAGGAAGGATGTGTATCTGCTCTACTTAGAACATTCTGTACTTTACAATCAAATATATGTCAACTTGGGTTTCACATACCAGATTTTCATTTGCAATGTCTGTATTTCTCACTGTAGATCTTTATAATCTATTTACCATTGCCTCCATAAAGTATGTGATACATTATGTGTAAAATCAAAAAGACACATTGATTTATTTTATACACACACCCCTTTTTTTTATTTTTTAAATTCTCAGTTCTAAATAAAACAATGTTGCATTAAGGCCTACCGCCTATTCAAAACCTCTGGTAGTCAGCAGTCAATAAATACTTTCTCTTTGTAAGAGAGTATCAAATATGTATCAAGTAAAACCACTTTCAAATCATGCTGAATTAACTGAATTGGTTCAGTCTAAATCGAGATATTTTCTATTTTTTTTTTTTAGTAAAAGTATTATTTGTTATGGTTGCAAAATATACTATTTATTGTTTATCAAAATTAAGCCTACATTCCATTCTAATGTTTGGGGTGGTTTTTCTCCCATTAACAACATTTTCTGTATTTTAATAATTTTGCAGGCCAAAATATCTGTTGCTTGAGCAGCTCAGGGTACATCTAATCTGAGACAAACCCAAAAGAAAGATGCTGTATTTTCCATAAGAGATACTGTTCTCTCATAGAACCATAACTACATATTTATATGACTGTCTGAGTGATCACTGAATCTAATACAACCTGATTTAATCTATTCAGAGAGTAATGCATAGCCACTTGCTTCCTTCTCCGATGAACCATTCTTCAAACTGTACCTTAGTAAACATGCTCCAAGAATCACAGAAATGTTGGTTGGATGGAACCTCTGGAGGCACTCACCCATGTCAGGAGTATCTAACACACTCACCCTCTTTAAACAAAAACTGAAAAGTAACTATCTGTTGAATAACATATCACACAACACATAAGCTGTGAGCAAAACTGGGCCCTAAGTAATGGCACCAAATGTTCTTAGGCTAAATTCAGTCAAAAGCCAGGTTTGGGTACAAACAATGCTCTATTTGCCAATTTTATTTCTCTGCAGATTTGTTTATATATCTTTAAAATCCCAGAGATACTCCCAGTCTCTGCAGAGCAGCAGATGACTGTGACTACATTTGTTAATGTGCCCCTTCACCAAGCACAGGAGGGGGCCACATGAGAAATCTACCCATAAAAACAGAAGGAAAGAGCAGTAAATGACCAAACAGTTCTCTCCATCTCTAGGTACCACAATTAAATTCTACCACATCAGCAAACTGGAGACCTCCACAGCAGAGCAGATTGCACTTCACAGTGAGGTAAAGCACAGAGTCCAGTTGTTCCTGGTATAAATTAGAGGCAACAGTGAACACAATGAAGGTAGGTTACTCCAGAAGGCTACTAGGAAAACACTGGAATAAATGCAACTCTCAGGAGATGCATTTGTCTCCTCCAGTATAGATATTCTGAAGGTACTTTTACATACCTGTTGTGATTGTGATTCCAGTTGAGACTGAGATAACACACCAAAGTCAGTAGACACAACCGGGTCACCTTTAACATAGTTAGCACAGGTAGCAGTACCAGTAAGGATGCCACTAAGGAATGACTGGATTTCAGTGCCAGTCTCCCTGGTAGCTTTGGTGGGGTTC
>NDXB01020694.1:0-48695 GCA_002631895.1 Agapornis roseicollis
CCTGAACTGGTGTGACCACAGGAACAGTTCAGGACCAGAAAGCTGCTCAGGAACAGAGATAGGTAGGTCCTGGTGAGCAGGAGGAAGAAACAACAGCAGAGTTGTGAGGGGATAGGGCATGGAAGCTGCTCCAGCAGTGGCTGGTGTGGACTGTTGTCCCCTCAGCACCCTGTTACGAGGTTTCACAGTTCCTTTGGAGTTTTTCCAGTACAACTACTGAAAAATTAAACTGAAACATGAGCTGAGAGAATAACCCACTTATTTAAATATAGATTAACCTTCGGTGTCAGGCCATTCTTCCCAGCAAACAAACCCTGCACCATGCAGTGAAAGAAAGCCTGAATTAGAAAGCAGAAGGATGTCTCTAAGGCACTTCTAAATCATCAGGTTTTGCTGCAGCTAATCATTGCACTGATGCTTTAGCAGTGAGTAGCTTCTGAGGATGATGCCAACACAGTGATCACGGCGCTGTGTGTTTCAGTGGAAAATATTTGGGGCTAAGCATTGTGTGTGGTTCTTTCAGTAGAAAAATATGTAAGGAAAAGTGTATTTTCATGGTCAGTTGCACAGAAAAACGAGGGTGGAGCATGGAAAAAGAGGCAAAGTTACAAAGAGAGAAAGGCGAAAGCCACAGTTTGCACAAGTTAGTTCAATTATCTGTACATTTTGCATTAGCTGCCCCTCTGGTGAGCACTGCTTACAGTGTGGTGTAAGGCCTCAGGCTCTACTAATTTCTCCATGGAGTGGCTGTGTAACAGGGTCACTCATCTGAGGGGATGCCCTGGTGCTGAGGAGAGAGCCAGGCACAAGCTGCCTGCTCTAGAGGTCATGGAATCATAGAATAGTTAGGGTTGGAAAGGACCTTAAGATCATCCAGTTCCAACCCTCCTGGATGGTCCTGACCCCTTGCTCCTTTCCCAAGCTGAATACAAATCCTTGCAGGGTTTTTTGGGAAGATGTGGAGAAAATCCTAGGGAGGTACATGCACACACTGCTGCCCGCTGTACAGGCAGGGGAAGTGAAACACAGTTTGTCTCAATGTTAGTTTCTTACAGTGCCCTTACAGATAACTTTCATTACATGGTGACCATGACATTTCATGACAGATTTAGTACTTCACTATTCCTGCTTCTGGGATGATCAAAAGGTCAGCCAGCCCATAGCATTTAGGGCATTTTTAACTGCTGCTGATACTACTCTGCCACAGCAGCAGTGAAATTCCCACCGATGATTGAGGTTATGCTGTTATCAGAGAGCCCCTGTAGGGCTGCAGATCCCCCTTATTTCTTCCATAAACCGGGGTGCAAAGTCCCTTTGTAAATACACTTCAGACACTATAAATGTGCCAGTTTCAGGGAGAGACCAAACTATTTTGGAAGAAAGGTCACTTTAAGCTAGCCTAAAGGGTCTGTTCACAAGAGCTTTGGGTCCATGAGGATTTATTTGGTGACGATATTGGCTTAAGTAATTCTGGCTGGTTTCCTCCCACTTCCCTCTCTTCCCACCAATTGTTCACGTGCCACTCCCTGCACTGCGCCAGCAGAACTGTTTGTGTAGCTACATCGTGCACAAACACGGGAACTGATCTAATACAGCTGAGCAAAATGAAGAAGTGTTGTTTGTTTTCCCAGATTCTGTGTGATTCATTACCCAGATACATCAATCACTCCTTGGTGGAGGCCAGGACAGGTGGAAGCAGAAGTTAGATGCATGTGGAGGGATGGGACTGCCTGGGCATCAATGCTGCTGATCATGAAGCCACAGACTGAGTTTAGGATTTATGGATGGTAACTGCCTGTTGTTGCCTTTCTGTCATCTTGGCAGCAAAGTTGTTAGAGTAGGAGAGACAGACCAACACCTCAGGGCATAGAATCATGTCACAGAATGGTTTGGGTTGGAAGGGACCTTAAAGATCACTCAGTTCCAACCCCCTGCCACAGGCAGGGACACCTTCCACTAGAGCAGGTTGCTCCAAACCCTATCCAACCTGGCCTTGAGCACTGCCAGGGATGGGGCAGCCACAGCTTCTCTGGGCACCCTGTGCCAGCGCCTCAGCACCCTCACAGGGAAGAGCTTCTGCCTAAGATCTTGTCTCAATTTCCCCTCTGGCAGGTTAAAGCCATTCCCCTTGTCCTGGCCGTACAGGCCCTTGTCCAAAGCCCCTCTCCAGGTTTCCTGCAGCCCCTTTAGGCACTGGAGCTGCTCTCAGGTCTCCCCTTCAGGAGCCTTCTCTTCTCTCCCCCAGGCTGCCCCAACCCAGCTCTCTCAGCCTGGCTCCAGAGCAGACCTGCTCCAGCCCTTGCAGCAGCTCCATGGCCTCCTCTGGCCTTGCTCCAACAGCTCCAAATCCCTCTTATGCTGTTGCCCCAGAGCTGGACCAGGACTGCGCGGGGGGTGGGGTGTGGGGGGGTGTCTCCTCAGATAGCAGGAGAGGGGGAGAGTCGCCTCCCTCAATATGCTGCTCACGCTGTGGGGATGCAGGCCAGCACATGGGAGGTTCCTGGGCTCAATCACACATAGATGGCTCATGTTGACTCCCAAGTGCTCCTCCTGAGGGCTGCTCTCAATCCAGGCTCTGTAGTTGTGCTTGGGATTGCCTCAGTCAAACTCTTTCATCCCTGAAGACAAACCACGAAAGTAAGTGGCACACAGGGAGGCTTCAGGAGCGTGCTGAGGTGTAGCTCACCACCACCATCAGGATGAGCACCAGCCTTCCTTTGCACCAGTTCTGGTGGTCCATCAGAGAGTTTGCAGAAGTCTGGTCTTGTTAAAGATAAAAGTTCAAATTACTTTGTGCTGGATCAGTTTTCTTCTGTATTAGGGAGCTGAATTGCCTCGTTGGTAGGCTTTTGGAAAGCAGAGCCCATGAAGAACAGTGGTGGAAACAGAACTAGGACCATGGAGAAGGTTTGGAAAGGGGCGTGGGTGAGGTTTCTCCTCAGTAGTGCTGTGTCCTTACATCAACTCAGCTGTCTCATCTGATTCAGACACTTCATTTCCATGCAGGTTGTTAGCGCCAGCAGACAGATAAAATATATGATATTTATCCACATCATCTGGAACTTCTGCAGCAAGATTTAAATGTGTGAGCCATTCCTTGCTTTCAGAACGTGAGTCAGCTGAAGGGTTGACCCATCAATCGTTCACAAGCAAGAGGGGAAAGAAGCCTGCAGCCTTTTCTGGCTGTTGCATTCCCACTCTGCACAGGGGATGATACAGGTTTCTGTGTTTATGCTTTCTTATTGGTTTCTAAATTCTCATGAGGCAAAAAGTGCAGCGTTAGCTGCCTTACCAACTCAACTGGTGCTCAGAGAGCCCAGCTGTGTTTTCAGAGTCTTAACACCAGTAAACCAGCCTCTGTAATCGGAGATTAACTGGCAGGGCTCTCGACAATGCACGGAGCAGAACAGTTGCCATGGCTGTGTTTTCCCATTCAGCTAATAGAATTTAAGAAATTACTTTTTCCTGTTAATTCAGCAGTTCTGACCTCTACACAGAGCAAAACCTACTTTCTATATAATAAGAAGAAGCACCTTTTATACAGCAGATAATCAGGTAATTTAGGGGCAGGGTTTTGTCTGTACACAGGCAAAAGAACTCCTACCTTGGGCAGCAGAACATGAGGGCAGCACAAAGGCCAGGGCCACACTGAAAATGCTGCAGCTTTAGGAAGTCAGACTTGTAGTTGCTCCACTGAGCAATGGGAGAGGTTTGAGTGCAACATGTGCTGCCCGAGGAGAAGACCTCTCCAGGCTTTTCCATGCTTCCTGCAGCAGTGGGAACAAGCAGCTTAGTTTTCCAGTGCTCTGCTCCTTGTTCTGTCTGCCTATTAGCTCTCTAGTTCAAGTATCCTCCTCTCCCAACACAGCCCCTTCATCTTTAGGATAGCAAAATCCAGTGTTACCTACACCACTAAGAAACCCTGAGCTAACTCTTTAAACCACCTCTGGTTTTTACATACTTTTTATGTTCTCTTGGAGAAAAAGTACTGTCTTATGTGGACCTGTTAGAACCACCCCCAGAGGGATGTAAGAGGGTGGAGGTCCTGTTTTAGATAGAATCCCTGTAGCATATTGAAAAATAAAACTGCCAGGGGAGATTGTCTTGTTAGACCTGTTACCAACAAGAAAGAACTGGTCAAAGATGTGAAGGTGTAGTCTTGGCTGCAGCAAACACAAGACTACAGAACTGAAAATCTTGAGAGAAATGAGTGAGAAATGCAGTAGAACTCCAACTCTGGGCTTCAGAGAAGCAGATTTTGGCTTACTTGGGGATCTTGTTGACAGGATCCAATGGGATGCTGCCCTGGAGGTCAGTGGGGCTCAGGGCAACTGGTTGGTCTTCAAGGAGAATCTCCTGCAAGAAAAAGAGCAGTCTGTTCTGATGTGCAGAAAATCAAGCAAGTGTGGCAGGAGGCCAGTATGGATGTACAAGAGAGTCCCAGCTGAGCTCCAACACGAAAAGGAAGTGTACAGCAAGTAGAAGCACAGATGGGCTGCCCAGGAAGAATACAGAGACATTGCTCAAGCATGCAGGGCTGGTGTTAGGAAAGCCAAAGCTCAGCTGGAGTTGAAACCAAACAGGGAGGTGAAGGTTAAGAGGAAAGGCTTCTACAGGTACAGCTGCAGCTAAAGGTAGGCTGAGGAAAATACGTGCCTACTGCTCCATGGAGCAGATGACACATTGACAAAGGACATGGGAAAGGCTGAGGTACTCAGTAGTCTCTTTGCCATGGTTTTCACTGCCCTTAGGCCTCCTGGTTTCCCAACCTAGGAGCAGTGTGCAGGACTGAAACAGTACCCAACAGAGGAGTTAGGAAGCACTGAAGCCAAAGGGACATGCACAAGTGCACAAGTACACAAGGCCAGATGGGATGCAACTGGATGGAGGAGCTGGCCAAGCCCACTTTCCATCATCTTTGAAAGGTTATGGTGATCTGAGGAGGCACTTGATAACTGGAGATGACTAAAGATTACACCTGTCTTCAAGGAGGGCAAGGAGAAAGATCCAGGGAATGACAGAGCAGTCTGCCTAACTGTAGGCCCTGGGAAGGTGATGGAGCAAATCCTCCTGGAACTCATGTCCAAGCACATGCACACAGGTAATTGCCAACATACATTTACCAGGCCAAATTGATGGTTTGCTCACAGCAGCCTTCCAGTATCTAAAGGGGGCCTACAAGGATGCCAGAGAGGGACTCTGTCAGGGACTGTAGTGACAGGACAACGGGTGACGGGTTTAAACTAAAACAGGCTGAGTTCAGGTTAGATATCAGGAAGAAGTTCTTTGCTGTGAGGGTGATGAGGCACTAACACAGGGAGCCCAAAGAAGTGGTAAATGCTCCATCCCTGGCAGTGTTCAAGGCCAGATTGGACAGAACCTTGGGCAACATGGTCTGGTGTGAGGTGTTCCTGTCCATGGCAGCGTGTTGGAAGGAGATGATCTTAAGGTCCTTTCCAACCCAAAACATTCTGTGATTCTGTGATTGTCATTAGGTGAAGGAAGTCCTCTACCATCCAGAAGATAGGAGAAGGCATAAACCAATCTGAGCCTGGGAAGTTGGTGATGGAGATAGAACTGGTTGATGCTCCATGCAGGCATGAAGCCCAGGCAAGCTGAGGCTTTTGCTTTCTGTCTGTTCTGGATGAGCCAGTGAAACGTGGTGGACATGGACGTGTCTCTGGCCATCTGGAGGGTGTGAGCTGGCAGCTGCAGAATGGAGGGGAGCTGTCTTCAGTAGCTCAAGGGCACCAGTGAGGAGAAGTTCAGAGCTCTAACCACTGAAAATGTGGTACCTGCTCTTCTTTCAGCACAGTCTGATGTAATTTTAACTAAGATGTCAGCCTAAAACCATCCTGTCCAGCTTTAAAAACAAGCCTGTGTAATTCCCCACAAACATTCATATCACAACCTCAATCTTGCAGCACAGACCCAGGCAGAGCTTTTATTAATGTAAGCTACAACCTTTTGCTACATATTATGCAATGCTTCACTGGAGACTTCAGTTCTGCAGAGAAAGAAAAAGGACTTCTTATTGCTAAAACCACTACAATACATGCACCATTTTAAGTGTATCTCTTCCCCTTTATCTCAGCTACTTACGTGAGATTAAATTTTACATACAGGGCATGGTTCTCTCTGTCACTGCCCTCAAAGCTTTTGCTTTTTAGGGCTGGAATGACTCCTGAGGGGAGGAAAGGCTTGTTTCTACCCCGAAGAGCAGATAAGGCACTGTGCCTGTGGGCAGATTCCTCTTCCCCTTTGGTAGTTTCTTTAATGGTCATAATTATGATGAATTTAGGACCTCTGGGTTCTGAAATAAGTAAATAAACCCCTGGCAACTGCAGTTATTTCCTTTGGAACTGTAGTAGGAACTTGCCAGGGAGTGCAGGAGCAGAGCGGAGACTCATCCAGAAACACCACTTTCACAGAGCCACAGAGAACCATTAGGGTTGGAAGGGTTGAACTGAAGGAGATCCTATAGTCCAACCCCCCTGCCAAGGCAGGGGCACCCAGAGCAGGTTACACAGGAACGTGTCCTGGTGGGGGTTTGAATGTCCACAGAGAGGGAGACTCCACAACCCCCTGGGCAGCCTGTTCCATTGCTCTGCCACCCTCAACATAAAGTTCTTCCTCACGTTGAGGTGGTTTAGTCTATGGCCACTGCTCCTTGTGCCATCACTGGGCACCAATGGCGAATCTGGCACCATCCTCCTAGCACCCACCTTTGAGATATTTATGTGCATTACTGAGATCCCCCCTCAGTCTCCTCTTCTCCAGACTAAATAGACTGAGCTCACCCAATGTCTCCTCATAAGTGAGATGTTCCAGACCCCTGATCATCCTTGTGGCCTCCTCTGGACCCTCTCCAGCACCTCCTTGTCTTTCTTTGCATGGAGAAGCCCAGAATTGGACACAGCACTCCAGGTATGGCCTCACCAGGATAGAGTTGAGGGGAAGCATCACCTCTCTCGCTCTCTGGCCACACTCCTCCTGAAGCAGACTAAAAAACTTCTGTAGAGAAAGATGACAGCAAAACTAAAACCCCTTTAGGCACGAAAAACAGTGGTTAACCACCGCGTGAATATGGATTGAGGGACCGTTAGCACCTGTGACGAGGGGGACTCTCTACAACAGCAATATAAAGTGCCATTGAGCTCCTATGCAGTTAAAACTGGGTTAATTTAACCCCCGGGCCCGCTCCGTCCCCTCAGCGAGCGGCCCCTGAGACGCCGCGGGCGGGAAACGCGCTTTTTCAGCAGTGTGGCAGCTCTCCGCTGCCCCGCTAGCTAACCGGGCGCGGGNTTGAGCTCCTATGCAGTTAAAACCGGGTTAATTTAACCCCCGGGACCCGCTCCGTCCCCTCAGCCAGCGGCCCCTGAGACGCCGCGGGCGGGAAACGCGCTTTTTCAGCAGTGTGGCAGCTCTCCGCTGCCCCGCTAGCTAACTGGGCGCGGGGTTGCTTTACGGCGAGGTGTTTTCGACCTCCCCGTCCGCGCTTTGCGGCTGCGTGGCGGTGGCGGGGGGCGGGGAAGATGTCTGAGCGGGGAGAAGCCCCTGCGGCGGTGGCAGCGGCGGGAGCGGGGGGTGAGATGCCGGCCAAGAAGCAGAAGCTGAGCAGCGACGAGAACAGTAACCCCGGGGACCTGTCCGGCGATGAGAACGTGAGGCCGGGACGGTGGACAGGCGGATGGGGTGCGGGGGAGGGCGGTGAGGCGGGAGCGGGGCCTCGCTGCCGGGGGCGGGCGGGAACGCTGAGGCGAGGAGTGTGTGTGTGTGTTGGGGGGGGGGGGGCGGCTCGGTGGGACTCGCTATGAGGAGAGCGGCGGGAGCGGCCGCTTCGGGTGTCCTGAGGGAAGCGGCAGAGCCTGCCCGGGTCTCGCATCCCGGGTGGGAGACTGGAGAAGAGAGAGAAGAGAGGGGGGTGTCAGCCCGTCCGCCCCGGCTCTGTGTCCGCCCCGGCTCGGTGCCTGCCCCTCAAAGAGACGGGCTTCTGTAGGGAGGGAGGCCCCGGTGGGAGAGGGACCCGTGTGAGTCTTGGAGGAGAGACGCTCACTTTGCCTCCACGTGGGTGAGGGAGAATTTGAGGCCCGAACTCTGAGCGTGCTCGGTCTCCAAGTCCCCTTCAAGATGCCAGATCTGCGAACCGGCAAGGTTTTATATCTTTCCGGAAGTTTGTTTGTGTGTGTGTTCGCTGTCACATTGCAGCATAAGTTGATCTGTGGGGAATGAGAGTTAGGGTCGTGCTCATGAGCTTGATACAGATTCAGTCAATCATGGTGCAGTTCATCAATCATGAGATTGATACAGCATAACTTGAGCGATAAGGTAAGGTATCTAGCAGTCATTTTATGTAGCTACTGGAGTGGGGATGATGTTTGTGTGTTAGCTTTGTGCAGTGTGGGTTTATTCCTTTATCCAGAATGTGAAGGATCTGGACCATATCCCTGATGTCCTGTGGAAGCGCTGCTTGTGAGGTGACAGGAAGGTTCAAGGTGTTCTGCGCTACTGCTCAGCGGCATCTGTGTATTAAGTGTAGTTTGGTGACAGGGGCATTCCGGTTTGCCTTGGTGCCTGTGTTAGGCTGTCAGTGACCATGGATGTGGGCTGTCTGGTTGTTGAAAGTGTGACCTGTCTCAGTGGTGAAAGGATTTCCTTCTCAAGGTTTGCTACTGGATTCCACTGCTCCTGAAAGGCAGGGATTTTATTTGAAAGTTGGCAGAATAGTGTTGATTTGGAGAAGGGGTCTATTTTGTTCCACAGGTTTCTTGGGTTTGTGGTTATGTTGTAGTTGCATTGTAGCAGGTACCTGCTGTTCTTCTTTTGACAGTATCTGACTAGTCCAGGGAAAACTTCAGCCTTGTGAAGCATTACAGCTCTAGCTAGCAAGTGCTCTTGGGAGATGAGGATTTGGCAAACTCTGACATTTTTTAGGGTAAAGGAAAAGAAACTGGAAAATGTAAAACTTGTTCAACTTGGTTACATGTGTTAGGAGAGGGTTTGCTCGTTTAGGAGTGCAACGTGAAGGGAATGACTCCACGTCTGGCTAGCCTGCTTACAGGCTTGGGTGTTATATTCCCTCCTTTTTCTCCCTCAGTGTCCTGATTTTCAGAGTTGTTGGTCAGACAAAGACCAGTGCACATCTACTTGCTTCTGTTGATAGGATATGAAACTAGGACACAGAATAAATGTTTGATGGGAATTGGTGTATCAGTGTTTAGAGCTGACCTTATTCCATATTCCTAGTGGAGTTCCTAATGCAGCTTCATGCTTAACCTCCAGTGACAGGCTGTTGTCTGCCTCTGCCTATCTTAGTTCAGATACAGAGATCCCAAAGCCTTGGGATGAGTTGTTCTCCCTTCACTGCTCTGATGGGCATTGAACAGACTGCCTTGCCAGGATAGAAATAAAGGTTGATTTTTAGATTTTTAAGTATTTTTAAGCTGAATGTAATCCTATGGAAGCACAGGATTGCCAGTTACATCACAGGTGAAGTTGAAGAGCACTGTGGTGGGCTATGCAAGGAACAGAAGCGTCCTTTTGAGTAGTGTCCTGCAGTCACACTGTGTGTAAAACTGAAGTTTCTGTGAATTATCTAAAGCTGATCTAAAACTGCTCACCAGCTGGCTGGCTTGTTTTGCTCACCCCCTTCTCCCAACCTTATGTTAGGTCTGACTGCTGAAGATTGGAGGCCAGTTGGATTCACTTACCTGGTCAGCTAACTTAATTTTTGGCTTTGTGGTTTGGTTTTTTACCTTAGCTTTTAGCTGAAGCGAGCGTCTGTAGGGAAGAGCAGGAGGGAGAGGTGGGACTTCCTCTTCTAGTGGCAGTGCTGACTTAACTGCAGAACTCTGCTGTGCTTGATGCTGCTTGGAGTGGACAGAAGTCTTAGGTTAGATTCTTGGTATGGCAAAGCATAACGTTTTTACACAACCAACCTCTTCCTTCAGTACTCATTCCACCTACGTCAAAGCTGGTTTTAGTGACCACTTTAGCATTTGCTTAAGCGCAACTACCAGTATTCTGATGAAACTTCACTAGATCACAGTTCCCATCTCTCCCTCTGGGATTAGTCCTCATGTGACTTATGTACTGTTTCTAGGGAGGAATGCTATGATGTTAGTAATAGATGTAAATATGTGATATATAACATCAAGTCCTATGAGATCTTCTGTTCCTACAGAGGAGAAGAGGAGGTGAAAAGGCCAAGTGCTGCAAAATGAGTTGAATTTATCCAGCAGTTAATGAAACCTTTATTACATTTTATATAACTTGAATTTTTTCAGGATGATGCTGTTAGTATTGAAAGTGGTACTAACACCGAACGCCCCGATACACCAACAAACACTCCTAATGCACCCGGAAGGAAAAGCTGGGGGAAAGGAAAATGGAAGTCAAAGAAGTGCAAATATTCCTTCAAATGTGTAAATAGCCTGAAGGTAGGTATGTGTAAGCTTCCTACCATCCCTACCAGTATGGGAATGCTGGCAGTAATGCTAATGTTGACTGTGGGACAGTGCCAAGATAGGTATTTTTGAGTATCTATATACAATGTTGCTCATAAGAAATACCTTTCTTATTTGGCATAGCTGAAGTTTGGGAGAAAAAGGATACTGAGAAATAGGGAAGTGCTGCGACTAACCCAGTTTCTGTACAGGTTTGCAAAGTTCTGTGTGACCTAATGAGGTATTTTACTGAAGATGTAGTTGCTTGAGATAAAAACCTGAGTAAAGAAATTCAGATAAAACCAAACCTGTGACAGGTTGATGCAAAGCACCTACAGAGTTTTCTACCTGTTGAAATCTACTTAAAATAATGCAACAATCTGGGAGTAGATTTTTCCTCACACTTACCAGGTGGTTTCTGTCCTTTGGCAATGGTCATAAAGTGCAATTTGATTAATTTATCATGAGTGTTGTGATTGTGCTTGCACCTCATCTAGGTCATATTTATCTTCTCACCTAATACCTGATACTATAAAGGGATGTAGATTCACTGTCTTTACTCCTTGCCCTTGTGTTTTAGGGTAGTATTGTTCTCTTCTGCACTAGTAACAGACTGTGGTGGATTGAATGGATTTTCTTTTTACACTGTCAGGATGTTGTTTTTTCATTCCCAGACCTTGTGTGGGATATTTATGTGACAAAAGATGTAAATATGCCGTCTGACTTTGAGTTTTACAGGATCTCTAAATAAAGCAAAGATTGTGTCTGGAACAAGATGGGAGTTCTGTTAAATTTTATATTTAGCTAACAAGAGGATGCGCACAGCTCCAGAATGGATAGTTTGTGCAGAACTGCTTTAAGAGGGTTTTGCTGTTCCCCCACAGTTGATTGTTGAGCTGTGCTGATGTAGCTGTGCCTGAACTTTGGCTTCAGGTTGCCTGGATGAAATGCTGGGGTAGCTGAGTGGGCGGGGATGAGAGCTTTGGAGCAGGGAAACCTCCTAAATGAGCTTTGTTGCGGCAGAAATTGGGATACGAAGTTACGCTGACAAAAGTATCTGGGAAACAAGTTGATCTTAATGTATTTTTTGGAGTACAAAAGTTATCTGAGTCCTTTCAGGGTGTAGGAGGACGGAAGTTCTTTCATTTTCACCTAAGTAGGCAGCTGCTCCTGTGACTGCATGAATCGCCCCCACAGTTAATGCGTTTTGTGGGTGGCTTCAAGTCATACTTCAAACACAGTCAGGGGCCTTTCAGCACCCAAACATTCAACAAGCTCTGCCTTTTGCTGAGCCTATTCGTTTTCTGTCTGCAGACCAAATATCCCAAAGCAGTCAGGACTTTTTAAGTACCTTCTGGGGAAACAGAACATTCTCTCACCCCAGCATCCACCCAGACCCCACTATAGGGTGACCCAAAAGACTGCCCTGTGAAGTTGAGCAATCCCTCACTTGTGTGGATTTGGATACGGGCCTGGGAACAGGTACTTGTGCAAGTGGAATCAAGCTGTGAGGGAGTAAATACAGTGTTTCAGCTAAGTGGGGTAGTTTCTTTTCCTTGTTTCTCTTTGAACTGAGATTAATGCTCATAATAATAAATGTGCATGTTAATGCGAAGACTGGGTAGAGCCAAATTGGGTAACTCCTTTTTACTTCTTGTTTGAGTTCTTTTTTCCTTTTTGTTGCTTACTAATTTTGCAGGTACTGTGGAGATAGACTCTGAAGATTGAATGTTGTATATGGGGTCAGAAAGACTCTTTGGATATTGCATCACG
The DNA here is from genome assembly GCA_002631895.1 of Agapornis roseicollis. Taxonomy (NCBI): domain Eukaryota; kingdom Metazoa; phylum Chordata; class Aves; order Psittaciformes; family Psittacidae; genus Agapornis; species Agapornis roseicollis. Next base: position 12,219 of record NDXB01020694.1, read on the forward strand.
TATCTCATAGTTTCTTTGTTGTTGACTATGCTGTAAAGTGCATGTACTGAAATTAATGAAGAGTCAACATGATTTAAAGACATGGAAATCAATTTTAATATTAAAATTCTTTAGGGATATATAAATCATGTAGTTTTTTTTTACTTTTCTACTCTTGTTTTTCCCCTCTTATGTTGCTTTTACTTTTTTTTTTTCCCCTTGGGGAAACAAAGAAATATGGCCATTACCATCTGCTTTGAATGTTAAATGGCTATGATTCAGCTTGAAAAACTCAGTCCTTGCTAAATATGCTTTTTAAACACTACTGTGCAAGTTATTTTGGGTGAAATTTAAGCACGAGGAAAACAAGAATGTAACTTGGAAAATGACAGGAGATAAAAAGCTGCCTGTGTTTCTTTGCTTTTTGCAGCACAAAGTTCCTGTAAGGTGTACTGAGAAATCTTTGCTGTCTGTGGGCTGGATGGAAATGTAGTTTATAAATGAGCATATGCAGCCAAGAGCTGCACATTCTTACATACATCCATGTATATTTTGGTCATAGATCTTTCACCAAACAGCTGTGTCTATTCTGCTTTGATGTATTCCCTTTAAAGCAACGCAGTTACCTGCCCTGTGCTCTTGCTTAGGCTGTGGCTCAGTGGTTGTCAGCAGCCTGGTGTTGTCTCTCAGCTTCTACTCACTGTCCCCTGAGCTGGGAGTCAGTAGCCAACCACATGCAAGACTTTAGCTTGTTGATGGGTAAAGGAGAGGGAACTAAACCCACTGCCAGTAATGGCTTGCTTCCACTTCTGGGAGCTGGAAATGCATGTGTGGTCACTTGGTTCCCCACTGGCAGTGTGGGTGACAGCGTATTAAAATGTGTTTTAGTCACAGGTGATTATTTTTGTGTTGGCATAATATTTACTTCACTTGCCTCCAGTCTAAAACCAGGTCTAGTCGTATTCTCTGCTGAGTTGGCACTGGGTGAGGAAGGACAGAACTAACCATTATTTATTTGGTTTTGTGACAATTGTAAGTCTATTTTCTCCTCTGCCTTCTTTTTCTGTGGTATCAAGAACCTGAATACTTTGGCTTTTGTGCCCTTTATTCATATCAGGGTCAAGATGGCATTGCGCAATTCTACTTTTGGACCAGCATCTGGGTCACTCTTCTGTCTGTACAAACCAGTGGTCAGATTTGTGTGGCACACTTGGCAACTCAGGATGGCCATAATGTGCAGTGCCTAAAATTGCAATGTTTAAAAACCTGCTTCAGTGTTGAGCACTTGGGACAAGAATTAGAGAAGACGAGTGTTATCAAAGTAGCTATGTGCTGTCCTTACCAGTGAGGATGATTGTAGTTTAGAGGAAGTGAGCACAACTTCTTCAGATACCCCAGTGACTCTGCAAGAGCCTCTGCCTGATTCCTTCAGCCATTAAACACCAAAAAGCCCTTTGGAGGTATATGGTCAAGGTCCTAGAGGTTTTAGCACTCGATGTGAGGAGTGTAGTGCCAAAGATGTCTTTAGACTACTTACGTTTGCCTTTCAGAGTAATCTTGCCAGGAAAATAGATTGTCTTTGAAAAAGCTTACTAAATACCTCAGGCATGTACTCAAAACATAGAAACAATAGAGACCTCAGTTGTACATATCTCTTATTGCCCTAGTCTGGGTCCTACCTAGAAAATCGCAAACTTATCACAGCTTGCGCTGGAAAAGTGTCCTATCCTGAGGAGGAAAACATCTTCCTCTTCACTCTTCCCATTTCACTGAACTTATCAGAAACAGTTCACGTGCCAGAGAACAAGGTTATTCCAGGAAAACAAGGGCAAAACCTGCTAATACATCTCTAAAAAAGCAGTAAGAATCTGTGCCTTGTACCTGTGTTATCTTCATGCAGCATGTCCAAAGCCCTCAGGATTCATCAGAGTGAACTTAATCACTCAGATATTCGAAACCAATGAATTCTTAGTGGGAAATATTTTACAGTATTCTGTATTTGACCTCTCAGCTGTTCTCTTCAAGGAAAACTTAAGTACACTTAAAAAATGAGCCCAAAAAGTAAAATTTATAACTTTACTAAACACACAAATCATGTGTGTGTAATTTGATGGCATACTGTTTTCCTCATTTTTCATCTCTAATTAAACTATAATGCTTTCCAGATGCTCAATACCTGCTTTTTCCTTCTGTCCTGGGGTCACTCATAAGCTTGCTACTTTTCCCTTTGCTGATATCCCATATCCCTCATCCCCTACAGCCATTAGTCTGTTCTTTCCCCATGTTCTGATAGGTAATATTTGAGTTAAACTATGAGCAATTCTTTTTAACCTGTGTTTAGCTTTGCAAGTTGTTACCTCTCTTTGGTGTTTGCAGGACGGCCTTCATCTCTGAAAGATTTTCTCTCTTCTCTTTCTATCCCTTCTGGCTATTTCTGTTCATAACAGATAGTGCTTTTCTCAAGAAATAATGCTATTTTAAATTCTTCCAGACTTCCTAACTTTTCCTTAGTGTTGGACTCTTCCCCCATACCCCCCTCCTCAGATTCACTCTTTGGGTCTGGGTTAGTCCAGAGCTGCCAGGGCTGACATTCCTGGGGGTGTCTCTGAAGCACTGCTATTTGAAGGCTGTCGTGAGACACTTCCTTCCTGCCTGCACTGTCCCAGACAGTCCCCTGTGGGGAGGCACTTTAGTGAGCATTATTCTTACTGAAAACATCCTGTCAGGACAGGCCAAAACACTGTTATCAATTATTAACAAGCACCACCACATTCATCACAATTCATAAACATATCTGCTGCTTTTTTCTCTATTAAACTGATGTAAGCTGTATAAAAATAAGATTTGGCATTTCTCTGGTGTTTGTGAAAGCAATCTGAAAACACTTTGTAGACTTGAACTTTGCAGCAGCATTGTGACGTGCTGGAGAGAGTTCACTGTGTCTGTGACAGAGTTGCAAGACCTGTGTTGTAATAGTTAAATGTAGCCCTTCTCCACCCTTACACCAGTGTAAGTCTTCTCTGTCCTTACGATTTTCATCTGTGAAGTTGTAAACCTTTTGTGTGGAAGTAATTCAAACAGTATAAAATCCATATAAATGTGCCTTAGATGCAGAGGTTGCCTTGTTGAAAATTGCAAAACAAAGTAGTAGAACTGCAAATATAGCTTGGGAATTCTGCCAGCTTCTGGCCGTAACAGCTTCTGAGACATAACTGTTCTGCACCCTTTCAAAAGCTTGCTGGGGGAAGAAAGGGAGGGGATGTCAGAATATTCCTTTAACCTCCTTTAAGACAGCCAAGTTAAAATGTGATGTTGCAAAACTGCTCCTTTTAACTCTTCTCTATCTGAGATTATACTGGATGTGAACCCAGTAGTTTGAGGAGGAGAACTTCTCCGTTAAACAGTTTTACCACCACAGCTGAATTTCACAGAAATAATAACAATAATATGGTGGCTCTTGTTTTATCTTTTTTGGTTTCTCATCTCACTTCACCTCTGCAGGAGGACCATGGGCAGCCTTTGTTTGGAGTCCAGTTTAACTGGCACAGCAAAGAAGGTGATCCTCTTGTTTTTGCTACCGTAGGCAGCAACAGAGTGAGTATAATCTGGTTTTAACCATCAGCTCTTCCACTTGGTTCTGCTTGCATGCTTTTTCCTCCAACCAATCCCTTTGCCTGTGGTTAATATGGATGGAGGATACTACATAGAAAAGCTTTATTTCTGAGGTATGTAACATCTGGGAAAGTTGCATCCTCTGAATTGTTTCATGAAGTTGTGTGTTAGCTATTTGGGAATCAGCCTATGCAGTAAAGAAGAAAATCCTTCAGGAATATAAACTTGGGATAAGGAGACAACAGACATAAATGTATCCTCTCACTAAAATCACTTTTCACAGATGTTACTGTTTCCAGAGGATCATATGCTCTAAAATGGGATGAGAAGTGTTGGCAATGATGCCAGGCAGCTCAGTAATTAGATTAAGGTCCTGTGTGAAAAACCTTACAGGTTTTTTCTGAACAAGGTTTTATGTCACTTCAGACTTGAAAATAAGTCCCGAAATGTATTCTATGCCAGTGTTATGTATGAATAAGCAAGCAGCCTTTCATTTCCAGGTTTGTTTCAACTGTCAGTCACCAAAAGTGCTAAACTAAGATGGAACAAGGTATCAGTGCTTCATTAAAAGACCAAGTCATGTTGGAGATGGCTGCAGTAGCTAATTTCAAAGCAAGTTTAATCATACTTAGACAGTTCAAATAACAGATTTGCGTACCTGGGAAGAACAGCTGAGAAGGCCTGGAGTGGTTCTTTATTGTAGCTGCCCTCAGCATTCCTTTATCAAACCATCTCCACCTCTTGGAAACAAATGGAAGATGGATGAGATTTAAACCATAAAGGCACATGACCTGTCCCTATCAGCAGTCAGTGCACAAATACCTTTCCTTTCGAAATACACAATTAAGCAGCAATCTTTCCACTTGTTCTTTTCTTCCAGGTTACGTTATATGAGTGTCATTCCCAAGGAGAGATCCGCCTGTTGCAATCCTATGTGGATGCTGATGTATCCTCTTAAAAAGCCACTTGTTTGCTTTCTCTTTATCAAAAATGAAGAGGCCTTGTAGGAAAAAGCATACAAAGTTTTCATCTGTGATTTAATACTTTGCTCATGTGGCACATTCCTTACGTTAGGTCCAAGTGTTAACGTCTTTCCCACATCTTAGACTCTCTCCTATTAAAAGCATATTAAAAACACACATTCATGGCCAGTGCTGTATTAAAATATTTGAAAACTGATTCTTCATCAGTTTGATCTTCCCAACACTAATATTTGTCTAATGTTTCACATCCACTGCTTTATAGCGGTCTCGGTTTCCCTGTCAATTGGAGCTGGGTTTAAAGCCTAAGAATTAATGTTTCATCCTCTGAAGTGGGAATAATTTGTGTTGTTCATTTGCAGTGTACAAGCCAATAACTTGTGAACTCAAGTCTTGATTCATTATTCCCAGTCTTTGGCTGTTTTGGACAAACAGGTTGAGTGGTGCCAGAGAGAATTCCTTGTATGTTATGTTACGGAAGTGGAGCAACTGGCGTCTATAGAACAGGCAACGTTGCTTGTATTTGCAGATGTAGAAATGAATCATAGAAATGCAGAATGGTTTGGGTTGGAAAGGACCTTTTAAGATCATCCAGTTCCAACCCTCCTGCCACAGACAGGGAAATCTCACACTAGACCACGTTGCCCAAGGCTCTGTCCAACCTGGCCTTGAACACCATCAGAGATGGAGAATTCACAGCTTCCTTGGACAACCCATTCCAGTGCCTCACCACCCTAACAGTAAAGAACTTCTCCCTTATATCCAATCTAAACTTCCCCTGTTTCAGTTTTAACTTGTTACCCCTTGTCCTGTCACTACAGTCCCTAATGAAGAGTCTCTCCCCAGCATCCCTATAGGCCCCCTTCAGATGCTGGAAGGCTGCTCTGAGGTCTCCACGCAGCCTTCTCTTCCCCAGGCTCAACAGCCCCAACTTTCTTGGCCTGTCTTCATACGGGAGATGCTCCAGTCCCCTGCTCATCCTCGTGGCCTCCTCTGGACTTGCTCCAACAGTTCCATGCCCTTCCTGGCTCCAGCAGAGTCTCCTGAGCACTTACATAAAATACCGACAAGTTTACATAAAAATCACATTTTAAAAAAATAAGTAAACAAGAATTTCCTGTTTCTTCTGTGTTCCTTAACATAAGATGTTGTAGGCAGATGAAAACTTCTATACCTGTGCATGGACATATGACAGCAATACAAGCCATCCTCTCCTGGCTGTGGCAGGCTCCAGGGGGATTATTAGGATAATTAATCCTATTACAATGCAGTGCATAAAGGTGAGTGCTCAGAACTTGAGGTACAGCTTGTGTGTCAGTAAGGCATGAAATTTATGTCTTTATATACATAAGAACATGAGGGGTAATGATAACTTGGTCTCTGAATTTTATCCCAGCACTACGTGGGCCATGGGAATGCAATCAATGAACTGAAATTCCATCCAAGAGATCCAAATCTCCTTTTATCTGTAAGCAAAGGTGAGGACAAAACCCTCTTTTGTTTTGTATAGGTCAGGATACTTTGGAGTTTGGTCTTGATAATGGACAAAATCTCCTTGAATTTTTTTTTTTATCTTAAAAGTTGAGAGCAAATCTTGTTCTTTTATGGCTGTAGATCTTGTATGGATTAAATCCATGGCCTGCAATAAGCATAACTCTGCCTGTGATGCAAAGGGATTGTGAGCAGTGCCGGTGTTAGGAACTAGGAAACTGGCTTTGGGGTTGCACTTTCTACAGGGAGTTAAATGTTTGTCAGTTGTTGAATCCTGTTGCCATCTAGTGGGGAATTCTTAATGTCGCAGGCAGCGTTCGCCCTGTTTGTGAGGAAAACTTCCATTTTCCATGGCTTGGGAACAGTTCTGACTTTATTTGGACTTTGTACAAAAAACCTATTAGTGAAGGGAGAAGTGAGATTTTGGTAGGGTGCCTTATGGGCTTGTTCAGAACGTCTAACCAGTTGGCTGTTTTAAGTACAGGAATACTTGATCTGCTGCAGGAGCAAGCCTTCAGGTGTGCTTGAGTTGGAAACTTTCACATAAGGGGACTTTTGTCTTTAGCATATTTAGGTGATGAATCTGCATGAGAATAAGAGTTGCAACCTCTCTGATTCTTGCCGCTGTCAAGTTTGTACTGTGGGTCTGTAAAGCTGAATTTCTTGAGTTCTATATATTTTTTTTAGGTTCTTTTTTTAATCACATCTCGGTATCAGCCATAATACCACAGGTTTTAAGGTGCAGCCTCTGGACTAGGTGCTATATCTGAGAAAGCAGCAGAATACTGGGGTCTCAGAATTGCTTGGCTGAGAGATGTGTAGAAAAAGAGGAAAGCATTTGGGACTGTGTGGCCTTCCAGTTGGTGCTGCTCTAATTCACTGCAGTGTATTTGTGGAATCTGAAAGGGAGATATGCTAGGGCTTCCCATTTCCAAATGGGAAATACAGTAGAGGTTCTTCATTAGATACTGTTGAAACTTTCTTTTAACAAGTGGATTAGTCTGATTGACTTTGGAATACATATTGTTTCTAGAAACAGTTTTCCCATCCGTACAGGCTGTCATTCAGAAAGAGTAATACTGTAAAGGTTAACAAATGGAAAATCAAAACATCTCTGTAAGAACTGCTGGAAGGAATTCCAGCACATTGTGTCTGAGATCAGAATAAAAACATGCATGTGTAAGATCAGACTCTGCTTTTTGGATGACCTAAAGGTCCAAGTCTCTTTCTGCTAGCAGCTGTCCCCAGGGATGGGGGGGTGGTCAGATTTTCTTCACTACAGCATTACTTTTAACAGTAGCTTAGTTGTAACAGCAATTCTAGTTAATGCAGTCCTGTGATTTCTACCAAGTGCAGTATTAAGTGCCTTCTTGATGTTTACGTGAACCCCTGTTATTGAAAGTGGTTTAAGCTGAAATATATTATTCATATGTACCTATAAAAAAGCAGCATGTAATTTTATTTGTTCTTTATAGATCATGCATTGAGACTGTGGAACATCCAGACAGACACCCTGGTTGCAATATTTGGAGGAGTAGAAGGGCACAGGGATGAGGTGTTAAGTGCAGTAAGTGGAAGACTGTGGGGCAGTGATTTAGATTTACAAAGGGTAGTAAGCCTACAGTATGCAACTTTTTATCCTCTTGTGCACTGGTTTGATATTATGCCTACTTAAACCCCCCTGAAGTGCATAAATACTATTTTAAGGGGATAGAGAAGTTTAAATCCAAGGTGATTTGCTTGATTTGGCTACCTCTCAATATGCAGGACAAGGTGTTCACTTTGTATGTCTCAGTAGCGGGTTCCCTCCCAGTGCAGCCTAGATGTAAACAAAATAGAGCTCAGTGGGGCTAGGAAGAGTAAAAAGTTTTCATCATGGTTCCACTTTTGAAGTTCTTGAGGTGTTATCAAAGCAGCATCAGCAAATAAACCTTGAGAGACATTGTAGTGAAGGAGAGAAATAACTTTAGGTGAGTTACGCTGCTTTTCAGTGGCTGTGAATAGACACTGGTACCCAGCATGTACCAGCTAGAATAGTTGACTTCTAATACCCTGCTCTTAAGAACTGTTTCCATTCCTGTTGTGTGACCTGAAAGGTGAGGGATGCATCTATATGGAACCTTGACACTGTATTACCCAATTGTGGTTCTAAATAGTGTCCATCACCCATGTCATAGCCCTGGGATTCTGTTGAAGTTGCTTCATAAACTAAAACTTGGAGAATTCACTGAGGGGGGAGAACTAGGTTTTGATTCATTGTTCATCAGTGCTGTTGAATATACTCTGTCTCTTTTTTGAGAGAGAGTAAATACAGTTATTAAATGCTGTGCTTCTTTGCAGTGAGCAGGATTATGTTATTAGTAGTTTTCTATTGGAAATGGGCAGTTTTATTGCATTCTCTACACAGAAAATGCTGCTTTGATGGAAATGATGGAATAAAATCTGAGTTGATAGAATACAGCTTAGGCTGGGGGTGCTCAAAAGTCTTTTATATACACAGGATTATGATCTTCTTGGTGAGAAAATCATGTCCTGTGGGATGGATCACTCTCTCAAACTCTGGAGAATTAATTCCAAGAGAATGATAAATGCCATCAAAGAGTCTTATGAATACAACCCAAATAAAACCAACAGGTATGTAGTCTTCATCATCTTGGGTGGCTTTACAGAACACGAATACTGTAATAGAATCATAGAATGCTTTGGATTGGAAAGGACCTTAAGATCATCCAGTTCCAACCCCCTACCATGGGCAGGGACATCTCACACTAGACAATAGCGCACAAGGCTCTCTCCAGCCTGGCCTTGGACACTGCCAGGGATGGAGCATTTACCACTTCTTTGGGCACCCTGTGCCAGTGTCTCACCCCCCTTGCAGTAAAGCACTTCTTCCTTACATCCAACTTGAACTTTCCCTGTTTAAGTTTAAACGTCAGTGGCTCAGGTTAATTCCTATCCAAACTGGGATATCCTGGGGATAGTGAGTGACCTGGATACTGTGCTGGGTCCTGAAGCTCTCCAGAATGTGTCTTATTGATGTTTGCCTCAGTAGAATTCTATTCAATTAAAAGTCCTGAGCATTTTTTTTATCTTAATTATTTCTTATCTGCTTGACTAGAAAATGTCTGGAATTATCTTTATCATTCTTAGAGTTTGTATTTCATTGTGTTTCCAGAGACTTTTCTTCCTCTCACCTCAAAGTTTCTAGGAGGGGAATCAAATCTTTGTAATTAAGTGTGGCCAAGAATTTTATATTGAGTAGTTCATACTGGTTATTGTATTTGTTATTTGACAAACTGTTTTACATAGTCATAACCTTAATTTTCATCATTCTCTGATCTGACCTTGGATATGAGTAAATTGTCAAGTAAGAGACATGACGGATAAATCCTCATTTACAAAGCTCCTCAACTTCTTAATCTTGACTTCCAGTTATAAACCCCTGAGAGAACTGAAGAGTCTAAACCACACTGAACATGTTCAGCAGTGAGACTAGCTGTGAAAATACTCTGGCTTTTTTTGGTAATGTTACCAAATATTAAATGATGCCTTTATAGTGTATTCTTATTTTTGATAGTGTGGATTTCTGTTTGACAATTTAGGTGGTGCAGGAGCAGCATCAAGTAAACTGAGCTTTAGTTCTTGAAGTGTTTGGCAACAGGAGCTGTGTTCAGCATCAGGAGTGGTTTTGCTCAGCGCTGGCTCTGCACAGTCTTGTACATGGGAAACCAGTTATTTCATCAGGAAAGAGGATGAAAACAGGGATTGTTCTTATTATTAATAAAAAAGAAAATATACAGATCTACTTTGTTATAAAACTGTTAAAAAATACAGGATTGTCCTTTTATCATGGAGATAGGTTAAAACTGGCTGTTAAAAATGAGACTTGTGCTTTTGTGTTTCTCTGAACCTCACTTGGCAATTCTCTCCATAGACCTTTTATTTCCCAGAAAATTCACTTTCCTGACTTTTCTACCAGAGACATACATAGAAACTATGTTGACTGTGTGCGATGGTTGGGAGATCTAATTCTTTCCAAGGTAATGTTGCAGCTTTTTAAGCCACATTACTCTTATTTGCTTGTTTGAGTATCTTAACGGAAGTTTTACTAGCATGTGGGTCTTAGGTTAAATTACTCTGTTTTGTCAACTGGTTTTATGTAGTGGGTTGTGTCAGCTATCAGGATGTGTGGATAAGCAGCTTGTACTTAAAGAGTAAATTTACTAATACAGCTGTACCCCTGTTAAAAGTACAAGGGTATCAGCTAACCAGAATCTGCATGGGACCTATATAGGTATTAATGAGGGATCCTGCTGCTGGAGGGAGAAATTAGGGTTCCCGTGGTGGACTAACTTTGATTAATGTGGTGAGTCCATTAGTAACATTGGCTTGCAGATATTAAACTCGGTGGTCCAACTGCCTTGTTGCCATGCATTGGTCAAAGGGATTGACCAATTGGAGCATGCATGGTCAAAGGGATTGAGTAGAAAAGAGCTTCAAACCCAGGTTAATTCAAACACACATGACAGTGTGTTTGAGCACATCTGGTTGACACTGTCTGAAGCAGGGAAGGAGGGGCTCCTGCATTTCAGTTCTCTGGCAAAGCTGGGAGGGCAGCAGGCTCTTGGTGATGGGCCGTGCTTTCTGTTGGTGGTGTGGCTGTGATAGAGGGGATATTTTCACTTGTTTTTTTTAATGTCATTGGGGAAGCTGTGAAATGAAATGCTTGGTTATAATTGTAATCAGACTGAATGTGAAGTGTAAATTATATAGGTGATTTTTTCCCTCCGTTGTTTCACCTCAGTCTTGTGAAAATGCCATCGTGTGCTGGAAACCTGGCAAAATGGAAGATGATATAGATAAAATCAAGCCCAGTGAGTCAAATGTGACCATACTTGGGAGATTTGATTACAGCCAGTGTGATATATGGTACATGAGGTTTTCAATGGATTTCTGGCAAAAGGTATGTGTTGGCTTTGACTCTGCTGCATTTCAGGTGTCCAGCTTTTCATGTTTGTGAGGTTTTGGAAGCAGATTGGCTGCTGTAGAGTTGGAGGAGCTCCAGCGTTCTCAATCTGGGTTCTTGCTGGTGGAAAAGGCTTCACTGAATAAATACTGATTTTTCACCAAAGGGATGTTCACTGATGCCTTCCTCCCCCATCTCAAGAGATTGATCATAAAATAGAAGAAAGGCAGCAAATTGTATAGCCCTTCTCACCCCTCAAACCACTTCATGAAGTCATTCATGGTCAAACACTCACAGTTTAGCAGCTCTAGAGCCTTCATAAAATTCTTACTTTATCCTTCAAGGCAGTATCTTAAAACTTCTGTATCCTTTGCTTTCTTTTAAAGATGCTTGCTCTGGGCAATCAAGTTGGCAAACTTTATGTGTGGGATTTAGAAATAGAGGATCCTCATAAAGCCAAGTGAGTACTTCCTTTTTTATTTCATCTTTGTTGAGACAGGCAGTTGGGATTTTTCCCTTTTTCCTTTACTGGTAACTACAGAAATTCTTCAACAGAACTTACAGTTTCCCATTTGAACTACCAGGAAAACGAACAGCCCCTGAAGGTTAACATGTATCATTTTATACTCATATATTGTCTATAGTACAGTGGTGCCAAGTGGCCCCAGTCAGATCCTGCTGGGTACCACATGTAGATATAGTAGAAGACAATTTGTTTCTCAAAGAGCTTGCAAACTAATTAGGTGGATAATTTACAAAGTGATTAAGAGAAGATGCACTGGGTGGGTGAAGCACATCACAGAGGAGAAATAGGTGAAAGGACTAGAGTAATGAGAGTGCAAAGGTATTTCTGAGAACTGCGTGGCTTTCCAGTTCCTCACCTGTGTGGCCAGGCAGTTTTACAACAGGTCTTTGTATATATATACATGCATAATTATATAGATATGATTATATATACACATATATATATATAAAAATCATAGAATGGTTTGGGTTGCAAAGACCTTAATATCATCGAGTTCCAAACACCCTGCCGTGGGCAGGGATGCCTCACACTAGACTATGAATAAGCATGCTAGAGCATATATAAGAATAGAGATGGAAAAAAACCCCAAACACACAAATCGTTATATGTATAAAATGCATATATACTATGTATATAAATAATATATCCATTATTTATGTATATACTAAATTATATATATGCTTGTGTTTTCATTTCTATAATATATAGAAATATGTGTGTGTGTTTATATATATGTAGACACATATATATATGAAGTTCCTGAAAATGCTGCAGTCTTTAATCACCTAATTACATACAATATTTTACCTTAACCACTGGGAAAGAACATTGATTCTGAAGCCCTAAATAATGTGATGAAACAACCTGTCAGTCAGTGCTTCAGTATGAAACAGAAAATGACTGCGTTCCCAAGTCCACATTTAGAACACAGACTACACCATGAAGGGCATAATCCTGTTCCCGTCCGTTCCTCCTAGCTCGCAAAAGGAGGAGGCTGCATCATGAGCAGTCTGTAAGGGTAACACCAAGCACAGATCTAACATTGCAGCTCAATGATTTTCTTTTACTTCCAGGTGCACGACTCTTACTCATCCGAAATGCGTTGCTGCCATTCGACAAACCAGTTTTAGCAGGGACAGCAGTATCCTTATAGCGGTGTGTGACGATGCCAGTATCTGGCGCTGGGACAGGCTAAGATAAATGTACTTTTTCTTAACTCAAAGTAGGAAATCTATTTTCAAATTCTAATGCAGTCAGTTAAGTCGCTTAGTGCAGTAGGTGCATTTAGTGTAGACTTCCTCGGAGGTTCGGCGGGCTGGAGCTGACCTTAGTGATGTTTACATTCCGTGGATTGTCCTGCTTGGAATTGCTGCTTTTAATAAAAAGAAGTATTTTTGTAAAGTTTTCTGAATGGTCCATTTTAATTATTTCCCACAATGAGTTTTCATTTCCAGCCTGGGGAAGTGCTTTGCACAGCATACAGAAATATATGGGAACTTGCTAGAAATCTGGGGGTTGTGCGTGTGCTTGTAGCTGTATTTGGGGCTTTTTGACTGGAAACCTAATGAAGTTGTTGAGTATTAGCCAGGAACCATGCAGAAGAAATACTACCCTTAGGAATATAGTATAAAGATATGTTAAATTGCTGCTAAAATATTTTGAACTCATTCCTCAAATGAGTTGCCCATTTAAATGAGTCTTAGAGTCATGGTTTGGGTGAAAGGGACCTGAAAGCTCATCCAGTTCCTACCCCTGCCACGGCCAGGGACCCCTTCCACCAGAGCAGGTTGCTCCAAGCCCCTGTGTCCAACCTGGCCTTGAACACTGCCAGGGATGGGGCAGCCACTCTGGGCACCCTGGGCCAGTGCCTCAGTACCCTCACAGGGAAGAGCTTCTGCCTGAGAGCTCAGCTCAGTCTCCCCTCTGTCAGGTTAAAGCCATTCCCCTTGTCCTGTCCCTACAGGCCCTTGTCCAAAGTCCCTTTCCTGGTTTCTTGTAGCCCCTTTAGGCACTGGAGTTGCTCTAAGGTCATGAGACTGGAGACAGGTTTTAACCTCCAGTGCTGCATCTATAGCACTGCTGGTGCAGTATCCCTGTACCTAATAGTTATTTCTGTGGGAAGTGTGGGGTTGGCAGAGTCTGGAAGACTGTGGTGGTTGGGGGAACCCTCTGAAGAGGCAATGGGTGTGCTCAGAGCCTTCAAGGAAAGAGCTTTGATCTGATGAACTGTATTGATAACATTGGGCTGGAGGCATTGCAATGGCTCTACGGTAGCATGTCATTAGCTGGGTTTGCTGTTTTCCCATCTCCAGAGCTGAGTGAAACAGGATACCCAAGCAGGATTGTTCAGCTGTGATTGCTTTTTGGTATGTAAGTAAGTGGTATGAGCTGCTCTGCTCAAGGGGACAGGAAGGAAGGGTGGTGCCAGGCAGGAGAAAGGCCTAATCACAGTCAGGGGCAGCTTTAACTTGTGTCTTAACTTATGCATGTACTGAAGACTTCTCTTTAAATGCAGACAGATGTTCCAGTAGGGTTTGCCTTGAAGAAAGCTGGACAGAGCTTAGATCAGATTCAAGGTGTTCATGAAGGGAAGGACTAGAGAATGTGAACTTGCAAAAGCAGAGCTGGAGCAGGCCATGAGGAAGAAGTTCTCCTTTACAACAGTCAACCCCATCTGCTTTTAGGATTAAAAATATCTTGAATATATACCGCAAGGAAAACACCTCCTTGATTCAGATCAAAAAGCTCAGGTGAACAAGGATGCTGCATATTTATTTCATTGCGGTGTTTTCTTCCTTGTGTTGCCTGGTTCTAGATGAAAAAAGGGCAAAAAAAACCCCAAATCATTGTGCATCTTCTGAAAAATACAGAGCTTATAGAGTTACAATCATTGCAAAAGAATTTAGAGTTTAATAATCTCCTAAACCTTTTGACCTTTAATATATACATTTGTGTAACATCTTGAAAGTTTCAATGTCCAAGTTCTTTAGCAAAAGAATCAGACTGGTTTGTGTTGGAAGGAACCTTAAAGCTCATCCAGCTCCAACCCCTGCCACCGGCAGGGACCCCTTCCACCAGAGCAGGTTGCTCCAGGCCCCTGTGTCCAACCTGGCCTTGAGCACTGCCAGGGATGGGGCAGCCACAGCTTCTCTGGGCACCCTGTGCCAGCGCCTCAGCACCCTCACAGGGAAGAGCTTCTGCCTGAGAGCTCAGCTCAATCTCTGTCAGTCTAAAGCTATCCTCTGGGCTGAAGCTCCTGTTTGCTGGGGTTTTACTCCATCTGGTGGTGACCGAGTAGCAACGTTACCACAACATACTCTTAAATCAGGTTCTCGAGGCAGAGAAATGACACTAAAACACTTTTCATCCTGAAACAGGAAAAGGCAGAAAGAGCCCCGACCCTGAAGTGAAGCTCAATGGTGTTCTCACACCCAAAAGGGGGGAATGCCTCTGTACTATTTGTACAAGCTGGCGACACCAACAGTGGTTGTCCACAGCATACGAACTTAGTGTGAGTACCCACAGCATCTTTTTACTGCCTGATCACCCTTCAGAATGAGGTGAAGAAGGAAAAACTCCCCTTACTTTGTTCACAACTAAACACACACAAGTACAGAACACTGCTTCTGTTTTTAATCTTGTATTTTCTCCCACTTGAAATGCAGTTTCAAGAGAGTATTCCTACACATGCACATGGAACAGTGGTTTATTGCAGCCAAGTACTTCAGTTAAAAAACCCTAACACAGGCAAGCATTTTTCACTGATTTTAATTTTAAATAAGTTCCAAGAGTAATACAAATGATCCAGGTTTGTCTCTCTGGAGTAATCGTTTGTTGTTTCCTTTCCCAAAAGTTCTCCAATGGACTTACTGCTGCTGTTATCCTTCTGGTAGCACTGTTCGGAAAGCGCTTCAAATGACACATGGTCAGTTTATGTTTTCCAGAAGAGAGGGTTCTGTGCCAGACGTCTCTGGAAGTTCTCATACCTGGAAGAAAGTCCAAGGAATAAGAACTGCTGCAAATAAAGAAGAACACAAATCAATCTATGTGGAGAACATGGTAAGTTACATGTACTCTAAGGCCAGGCTGGATGGAGTCTTGGGTGACATGGTTTAGTGTGTGGTGCCCCTGCTGTCCTGCCACAGCTGCCCCTGCACTGCCCCCTTAGTGCTGTTCCTCCTGGGATGCAACCGGTCCCCTCAGCACTTCCCAGCTCCTGGGGACAGTGAACAGGAGCCAGCAGCTTGACAAACATAAGCAGACTGACACAGGGACTGCAGCCTCCAATTCCAGAGTGCATCCTAGCAGGGTACGTGTAACCTGCTCACAGGTAAGGAAGAGGGGGCCCGCAGATAATTCTGTACCCAAGGCTGCTATTCTATGATTCTATATTTCTACACAACAATTTGCTTTGTAGTTCTAATAGAATCCTTGAGATAAAAGTAGTCCCCAGTATCTTTCCACCCTTAATAAGTGATTACAACTTACACATCTTTACTGTGACGGAGCTGAGGCGCTGGCACAGGGTGCCCAGAGGAGCTGTGCCTGCCCCATCCCTGGCAGTGTTCAAGGCCAGGTTGGATGGGGCTTGGAGCATCCTGCTCTAGTGGAAGGGGTCCCTGCTTGTGGCAGGGGTTGGAACTGAATGAGCTTTAAGGTCCCTTCCAACACAAACCAGTCTGCGATTCTATGATTCTAGAAGAGTTTAAACCCACTCAAGTTAGAGAAAGGCTTATTTATGAATGAGTTTCTAAGCTAACTATTGAATTTCCATGGCAGCCAGCCCACTGCAGACACCCAAGATATTCTACCTATTACAAGTGATCATTAAACACCTTGTAATGACTCACCACCATAGGAACTGAGCCAAAAAGTGTTGTTTTTCTGTGGCAGTAATCACACTAACAGATTTGTGTACAGACTTACACCTCTCTTCACTCTACTGTTTTGAACAACAGCCAAAAGCAAATTCAGCATCATACAGGCAGTGCCCAGCCATTATCCTGCTTCTTTAGCCTGCCTTCCTTTTGGTTCCTCTCATCAGAGGCCTTACCTATATGTGTTCATGGAGTGTGTAGTTACCTTTTAAATAGAAAGGGTTACACTGGCAAAGAAAAAACACTGCTGTCGTTAACTGCCTGCAGATTCAGTACTAGTGATAAAACTATACAGAGAGCCCATAACACTTAAGAAGGGGTTTGGTTGATGCTGTAGAAGCTAAAGGGGGTTAAACTGATAAACTCTAGAGCAGACTTTGTCAGGCATCCTAAAAGACTGCTCCTTAAGCTCACAAGTTATCTCCATACTACACAGACTATCCCCCCAGACTGTTATTTCTTAAACCAGGCCCTGGAAAACAGCTTTTAAGACTACTGTATTTGTGCAGAAAGGTCTTGGTAACAGAACCAGGTCAATGAGGAACATGGTTTGTCCCCATCTCCCATTTCTTAAGCAATGTCACTATGCTGGAATTATGTCTAAGAAGAGACAGAGCATAACAAATAAGCACAAAGTGACAAGTATCAGCATGTTCTGTCTTCCCATGACTCCAGAGCATTTGCATAACCAGCAATATAGTGCAAATCACATATGTCAAGGGTGACATGTCCAGAAGCAAACATCATAGGCTATACAGCACTTTTCTAATTAGGAAATGGCATGAAGATGGTGACAAATATGAAACCAGTGGCAGATCCTCTTTTTACTTGAGATAAGCCACAAACACTTTTAACATGAAACACTAACATGAGAGTAGCTCAATACTGAGAAATCGGCTGGTTTAATGCCTGGAAGAAAGAACCCTTGTCACTACAGACCCCTGCCATTACCATTTCAGGACTACGTTTGCAGGAATGAAAGCTTCAGAGGGGTTTGGGGTCATCTGTGCCTGAGTAACAGCAAACGAGGAAGCGAAGTTATAGAAGTTGTCCAACATCTTCTGAGTGAACTGAAATAAAAAGAGACATTTTCAGTAAGTTCTTTTTCTCAGCTGAAATTTCTGTGCAGAAGCTGCATGGATTTACAACTCCTACATTAAGTAAAATGAGCCTTGTAGTTGGAACTAAATGATCTTAAGGTCTTTTTCAACCCAAACCATTTTGTCATTCTACGATTTCAAAACATCAAAGCATACAGCCAAATGGCTTGATAATGATTACATTGGTTACAATCCTGCTGCCACCCATCACTGCATCTTTTCCCCCTCCATTAGTCCTTCAGAGGCTCAATTCTTAGACTTTCAGAGCACAGAGCATAACCGACACCAGAATGTCCAAACTACCTCTGTGAATGAATCTACTGATGACACAGCAGCACTTGCAACAGGAGTCTGCTGGGCCAGGTTCTCCAGCAGTTCCACTGAGATTCCAATCTGGGCCACTGTGGGTGTCTGAGGGAGGTTCATGGCACCAAAGGGATGTTGACTTCCCTTCCCTGAAAGCACCACAAAGAACACACGTTAGGTTTGGCACACATGCAAAGACTGTGTTACTTCAATCACCCTGTTTCTTCTGTAGAAAGAATTCCTCAGTTCCCACCAGAAACATCCCTATCTTAGACATACAGAAGATTCACACAGCCCAAGCACAGGAACAAGCACACCCAAGAGATGAAACAGTGTTATCAGTACATCAAAAACCACAACAAATCTTAAGGAAGTCCTTAAAAAAAAGGGAGAACATAACTGACATTGATCTGGACTTGTTACTGACATCAACCACATGGACTTGTGCAAAGCACTGGACAATGTCCCTGTCCCTAACCTGGAGAGATATGGATTTGACAGATGGAACTCGTGGATGAGAGACTGTCTGGATGGCTGCACTCAGAGAGTTGTGGTCCCTGTGAAGGCCAGTGATGAGTGGTGCTCCTCAGGTGTTGGTACATGGTGATAAGGTCTCCCCTGAGCCTTCTTTTCTCCTGGCTGAACAGTCCCAGCTCTCTCAGCCTTTCCTCATACAGCTTCCCAGTCCTTGGATCATCTCTGTGGCCCCCCTCTGGATCCTCTCCAGCCTGTCCACATCTTTTTTGTATAGAGGGAACCACACCTGAACACAGTATTCCCCCTGTGGCCTGACAGGTGCTGAGTAAAGTGGGACAAAGACATCTTTATCTGATGGGGATGTCCTTGTTGATGTATCTCAGCACCCTGTTGGTCTTCTTTGCCACATCTGCACACTGTTCACTCCTACTGTTCACCTGGACAGCCAGGTCCCTTTCTGCAGTGCAGCTCCCCAGCCAGGCAGATCCCAGCCTGGCTTTGTGTCTTCCCTGGATTGTGCCTTCCCAGCTGTAAGACCTTACACATATTGTTGAATTCAGTAAGTTCAACACCTTCTTGTTAGCCAACACCTTCAGCCTATCCAGGTCACACTGCAGGGTGGCTCTCACTTCCAAAGTGTCCACTTCCCCAGTCAGTTTGGTTCCCCATCAGCAAACATCATCAGGGTAGACTTGGTCCCATCCTGCAGATCATATATGAAGACACTGAACAGCATTGTGCCCAGTATCAATCCCTTGGGAACCCCACTAGTGACAGGTTGCCAATTTGAGGAGCCATTTAGCACCACGCTCTGAGTGCAGCTGGTCCATCAGTGGTCCACCACACTGACCACTGATCAGACTGCATGGATGCAGAACAGCCCTGAGGAGAAGGGTTAGGGGTGTTGACTGAAAAGAAGGTCAACATGACCTGGCCATGCGTGCTTGTGCCCAGAAACCAATCACGTTCTGGGCTGCATCAAAGGAAGTGTAAGCAGCAGGTCAAGGGAGGGGATTCTTCCCCTTTATCTGCTCTTGTGAGATGCCCTCTGCAGCTCTGCATTTAGCTCTGGGGCTCCCAGCATAAGAAGCATGTTGAGCTGTTAAGAGTGAGTTCAGAGGAGGCCACAGAGATGCTGCGAGGGCTGGAGCAGCTCTGCTCTGGAGCCAGGCTGAAAGAGCTGGGCTGGGGCAGCCTGGAGAAGAGAAGGGGAGACCTTAGAGCAGCTCCAGTGCCTAAAGGGGCTACAGGAAACCTGGAGAGGGGCTTTGGACAAGGGCCTGTAGGGACAGGACAAGAGGAATGGCTTTAACCTGACAGAGGGGAGGTTGAGACTCTTAGGCAGAAGCTCTTCCCTGTGACTGTAGTGACAGGACAAGGGGTAATGGGTTCAAACTGAAATGGAGATTTAGGTTAGGTATAAGGAAGAAGTTCTTTCCTGTAATGGCACTGAAGCGCTGGCACAGGGTGCCCAGAGAAGCTGTGGCTGCCCCATCCCTGGCAGTGTTCAAGGCGAGGTTGGACACAGGGGCTTGGAGCACCCTGCTCTAGTGGAAGGGGTCCTTGCCTATGGCAGGGGCTGGAAATGGATGAGTTTTAGGGACCATTCCAACCCAAACCATTTCAAAGCTCCCTATGAAGTAAATGGATTCAACAGAAAACATGACCTGTGAGTAAAAGACAGCAGAACCTTTCTCTATAAGAACCAAGCCTTTAATTTATATTTCAGTAATTGGAGAGAATTAGGAAGAATAAGCCTGGAAGACTGCACACTGACTGCCATCCCAATGGGGGTGGGGAAATGCAGATAAAAGAGCCCTAAACCTCACAAACGTTATTCAGCACAAAATCTAACCAGCAATTTTGGTTGGGAGGAGTGTGTGGTTGGTTTAATCATAGAATCATAGAATAGTTTGGGTTGGAAAGGACCTTAAGATCATCCAGTTCCTACCCCCCTGCCATAAGCAGGGACACCTCACACTAAACCATGCCACCCAAGGCTTCATCCAACCTGGCCTTGAACACTGCCAGGCATGGAGCACCCACAACCTCCCTGGCCAACCCATTCCAGTGCCTCACCACCCTCACAGGAAAGAATTTCTTCCTTATATCCAATCTAAACCTCTCCTGTTTCAGTTTAAACCCATTACCCCTTGTCCTGTCACTCCAGTCCCTAATGAAAAGTCCTTCCCCAGCATCCCTATAGGCCTCCTTTAGATACTGGAAGGCTGCTCTGAGGTCTCCACGCAGCCTTCTCTTCTCCAGGCTGAACAGACCCAACTTTCCCAGCCTGTCTTCATATGGGAGATGCTCCAGTCCCTGATCATCCTCATGGCCTCCTCTGGACTTGTTCCAACAGCTCCATGTCCATAAAATGCTGAGGACACCAGAACTGCCCCCAGTGCTGCAGGTGAGGTCTCCCAAGAGCAGAGTAGAGGGGCAGGATCACCTCCTTCCCCTAGTGAAGCCATGCTGGCTGCCACCAAGCACCTCGTTGTTTTTCATGTGCCTCAGCATGCCTGCCAGGAGAATCTGCTCCAAGATTTTGGCAGGCACAGAGGTGAGACTGACTGGTCTGGAATTTCCCAGGTCATCCATTTTCCCCTTCTTGAAAATGGGGGTTATGTTTCCCCTTTTCCAGTCTTCGGGAACTTCCCCTGACGGCCATGATCTCTCAAATATGATGGCCAGTGGCTCAGCAACTTCACTCATCAGCTCCTTCAGGACCCGCGGATGGATTTCATCAGGTCCCATGGACTTGTGCACGTTCAGGTTCTTAAGATGGTCTCGAACCAGATCCTCTCCTACAGCAGGCCCAAGGTCTTCATTCTCACAGTCCCTGTGTCTGCCTTCCAAGACTTGGGTGGTGCAGTCAGAGCCTTTCCTGTTGAAGATCAAGGCAAAGCAGTCATTCAGAACCTCAGCCTTCTCCAAATCCTGCGTAGCCAGTTCACCCGATAGCTTCCGGAGGGGGCCTAAGTTGTACCTGGTCTGTCTTTTATTTGCAGTGTACCTGTAGAATCCTTTCTTGTTATCCTGAACATCCCTTGCTAAGTTTAATTCTAACTGGGCCTTTGCGTTCCTTATATGTTCCCTAGCTTCCCAGACAACATCCCTGTATTCATCCCAGAGCACCTGTCCTTGCTTCCACCTTTTATAAGCCTCTTTCTTCCTTTGAATTTTTCTCAGAAGCTCCTTATCCACCCAAGGAGGTCTCCTGGCCCCCCTGCTGCATTTCCTTCTAGCTGGGATGCAACACTCCTGAGCTTGTAGCAGGTGATCCTTGAATCTCATCCAGCAGTCTTGGGCCCCCCTGCCCTCTAGGTCTCTATCCCATGGAACCTTCCTCAGCAGGTTCCTGAAGAGGCCAAAGTCTGCTCTGTTGCAGTCCAGGGCAGTGAGTTTGCTGCACGCTCTTCTCACCATCCTGAGGATCTCAAATTCTACCATCTCATGATCACTGCATCCAAGGCTGCCCTGGAGCATCACATTCCCTAAGAGCCCTTTCCTGTTGGTGAGCACGAGGTCAAGCACGGCACCTCTCCTTGTTGGCTCCTCTATTACTTGCAGAAGGAAGTTGTCTCCCACACAGTCGAGGAACCTCCTGGATCACTTGTGCTGGGCCATGCCGTCGCTCCAACAGATGTCAGGGTGGTTGGAGTCCCCCATGAGAACAAGGGCCTGCGAGCTTGAGGCTTTCCCTATCTCTCTGTGGAGCACTTCCTCCACAGAGTCCTCTAGATCAGGCGGTCTGTAACAGATCCCACAGTTGTCTCCCATCGCTGTTCTCCCTTTAACCCTGACCCACAAACTCTCTGTTAACTGCTCACCTGTCCCCATACAGAGTTCCATAGTCTCCAGCCTATCCCTAACATAAAGGGCAACTCCCCCTCCCCGCCTACCTGTCCTGTCTTTCCTATAAAGCCTGTAACTTTCCATTCCAACACTCCATTCATAGGAGCCATCCCACCCTGTTTCTGTGATGAGTAACAGGCCTTATTCCCAGCAAACATGAAGACTGCATCTGAAGAGATGCAAAGTAATTCAGATTTAATGCTTATTACAAAGCCAGTCACCACCTTATGATAGCTAATCCTCAAAAACAAACATGTAATTTTGGGGCCTTTGACTCCTAGACTTAATATCACAGCAGATGAAAACAATTTGCCAAATCAAGGGGTCAACACAACAAAAACACCAACACAAGAAATGCACCAACATGCATATTTCTGACCTCCCAACACGGATTTTAAGAATGATTCAATGTTAGCAAGAAGAGCAACATGAAAAGCCTGCTTTTAGATATATTAAGTTTGTAGCAAGGATACTAAGAAATACAATTCAACAAACGTTGCCTGATTATACAGGAGCAACAAAGGAATATTTTAGAGGGAATGATGGCATTCCTGTGAGACACCTTGAAAAGCCAATCTAAAAATCACTTATTCTAAGGTTACCCAAGTATAAATAGCACCTGTACTCAAAGATAAGCACCTAGGTTCATAATTTAGTGTCTATTCTGCATATCACTTTCATGTTGAAGACTGTATTCCACAAATGTGATTTCCCCTTTAGTTCATCTATGGAGACAACCTTCTGGTATCCCACTTGGAAACACTGCAGTGTTCACCTGCATTGGCTCTCCTAAGCCAGTATGGGACAGGAAGGAGGAGAGAAACAAGGAGAAAGAACTGGGGCAATGCCATTTTACTTGACCCTCATTGTCGAGAAGTGTAATACCACATCCCCAGATACTGTATTTAACAGCCCAACCAGTCCTTATAACAACATGCAACGTGGGTGAGTTACACACATCACAAACCCTGTATGGTTCCAAAGCATTTTAGGCCCTACACACAAGCTTAAGAGTTAGAAATGATACATTTAACCTCTTCCAAAACCTGTAATAAACCATATGCCACCTCAGCTGGCCACTCATGATCACATAAGACATATCACACAGCAAGAAACTCTGCCAGAGCCCCTGTTTCACAGGGAGCTGACAAACATGGACACAAAACTGTTCCTCTCAACAAGGGACTGAACCCAAACCACAGATTTCAACAATCAGTGATGTCTCTCAATGATTCCAGCTCTCTGTAGTCCCTTTTCCCTCCTCATCTTTCTACAGCTGCATAGTCTTCATCATACAATTGTTTATGGCCATGGAAACTAAGACTGTGGAGCTTATACTGACTCTATAGCCTGAGATCAGCTGTAGACAACAGCAGGAACAGGGGAGCTCTCTGCTGTTCACACAGAGACAGCACTGTCTCTCAACCACAGAATCATCCAGGTTGGAAAAGACCTTTTAAGATCACATCCACCCATTCCCCAGCACTGCCAAGATCACCACTAGACCATATAATCAAAGGCCTCATCTACACGGTTTGTCAATACTTCTGCGTCTTGGAGTTCTTCCTTGAGAGCAGCCCTTACTTGGAAATTACAGCTTATCATGCAAAAAGCATTTGAAAAGGGACTGACCTACATACCTGTCTGAAAGCATACATAATACAGTCTTTAAAGCATAAGAAACACATAGCAGAAGAAGGGGCAATACACTTTACTGTTTCACTAACAACACAACTTTGTAACACACAAAACCAAGCTTCCTCTGGCTGTTCTCTCTCCTGCTGAAAGCCCAGTTTCTGAGGCTGTACCCGGTAAGAATTCATTCTGCTCTGTACATCGAGAGGCCTTATCTCATATGACAATGCCCCCCAGGACTGACTCAAAAAAGAGCATGCCACATTAATAATTAATACATTTTATTGCAGCAACCACAAAGCTTACCTAAGCGGAGATTCAAGTTAAGGCTGTAGGTCACACTGAAACCTCCTAAAGATGTGCATTACTTTATCACTCTAGCACTTCAAGCTGCTTGACTGACATACACAGAATCACAGATTGGTTTGGGTTGGAAAGGACCTTAAGATCATCCAGTTCCAACCCCCTGCCATGGGCAGGGACACCTCACACTAGACCATGTTGCCTTAGGCTCTGTCCAACCTGGCCTTGAACACTGCCGGGGATGGAGCATTCACAACTTTCCTGGGCAACCCATTCCAGTGCCTCACCACCTTCACAGTCAAGGACTTCTTCCTTATATCCAACCTGAACTCCCCCTGTTTCAGTTTGAACCCATCACCCTTTGTCCTATCGCTGTTCCTTTAACACTTAAGACAATTGGGGTGCTTCATTCTTTTTACAATATGCATGGCAACATTCCCATCCATTTAGGAAAACACACCCACACCTATTTCAGACAGCACCAGCATTCTCTGGCTCCCTCATGAGTCAAACTGCTCCACCTCAGGTCTGTATCAAAACCACTAAAACATTGGGAAAGCTGCTTTCCAATGTCCATTCTCTACTGGACAATTACAGAGTGCAACAGCACCTGAATGGGAAGAATTAGCTGTCTGAAACCACATCAGACTTTACTCATTACAAAGCCTGTCTCTGCTTATAAGGATTATAACTACTTAACAGTTGAAGCTGAAAGAAAATGCTTCAGGCATGTCCAGAAGAACACCTAAAAACATGCCAAGGAAGTTACAGGGTCATTCTTCCTCATGTTCTCCATGGGAACACATGCCAAATGTGCTCAAAGGAATTCCCAGATCAACATTACATGCAGCAAAGGACGAGTGAGGAATTTCTCTAGGAGTATTAACAGACAGACTTCCATGAAGCCGACAGACTGCTTCTAGCACCACATCTGCTCAGGACCATCTGAGCACACGCAGTGTTCAAAATCACCTTCATCCCTTTACACATGTAGGGACACATCCCCTCCACTGAGTGCAACCCTTTACCAGTCTTACCAGATTTCAGACCAGAAATCTTGAAGATGGCACTTGGCTTCTCATTAGTGACAAACCCCAGCAGCTGCCACACTGCCATCCCATTCTGGTCTGGATAACAAAAGTAGACAGAGCCTCCCATTCCATCTGGAAAAGGTATAGTTCCCAGCATGAAGACCACTACGTGATTGATGTTTTCATAGTCTGGTAAATCAAATACAAACTTGTCTTCAGCCACTTGCTGGGGTGCTGCTTGTACCTAAAGAGAACAAAACCTTTATTAGCATGGCTATAGTCTTCATCCCTGACTGTAACTGCGAACTGCCCTTTGCAGAAGCACACCTAAAGTGGAACATAACAGAAAGGGAGGAACGCAGCAACCTAAATAGCAGATAGCCAGAGAAAGAGTCAGACACAGCAGCAGGACAACTGCAGACTACATTACTAGAAAGGCACAACAGTGTCATTCTACCTGCACTGCACAGATATCCCACCCGGGACTAACAGGATCAGAATACCTTTGCTCCCCATGTGCGTAGGAGGAAAATAGGGTGCAGAAGAGGTTGCCAAGTCTATAAGCAGTGGCTGTTGACCACCTTGGCTGGCACAACCCCAGGATCATGGAAACCTGTTCACATAGGAAATACAATAGACCTTGAGACAGGCAGCAGAAGGACGGCTGAATGCCAGAGCAAAAGATACCCTCCTCTTTACCCGAGATGCCACATCCCTGCAGCCAACGCACAACCTAGCCTTAAACAGCTTCTTTTAAGCTCCCAGCTTGTCTCTGCGAAGCCCAAGCAGAGGAGATGGCAGCTCTCTGAGGAGCCCAAGCCTCTCCATCAGCAGCTACCCCCGGCAATGAGGCTCGACAGTGCAGCTGCCTCTGGGGCGGAGGGGCAGGAGCCAGCCGAGCCGGGCAGGCGGGACAAGGGCAGCGAGGCCCCTCAGAGGAGCCCAGCGAGGGGAAGGCCGAGTCCCGGCGGCAGCTCCCCCCCGGCCCCGGTCCCGGTCCCGGCCCCGGCCCCGGCCCCGGCCGTGCTCACCAGCCTGCCCGCCACCAGGCAGCCGAACATGGCGGCGGCCGCCGAACCCCCTCAGGCGCTCCGCTGCTGCCGAGCCTTCATGGGCGCCGGCTCCCGGATATCACTGCCGGAAAGCGGCCGCGCAGACACGAGTCATATCCGGAGCGCGGNGCTCCCCCCCCGGCCCCGGTCCCGGTCCCGGTCCCGGTCCCGGCCCCGGCCCCGGCCCCGGCCGTGCTCACCAGCCTGCCCGCCACCAGGCAGCCGAACATGGCGGCGGCCGCCGAACCCCCTCAGGCGCTCCGCTGCTGCCGAGCCTTCATGGGCGCCGGCTCCCGGATATCACTGCCGGAAAGCGGCCGCGCAGACACGAGTCATATCCGGAGCGCGGCCGGAACGGGACGGGAACGGGTTCAGGGTGCTGGGGTGGCGGGAGCGGGGATGGGAGGGAAGAGGGGACAGCGGGGCACAGCGCACCGGGCACGTCCAGCGGGACAAAGAGGTTGGGAATACAGAGAGTGTGCGCTCTAAAGAAGGGACTGAGGGTGAGCAGGGACTGGAGCATCTCTGACAGGCTGGGAAAGTTGGGGCTGTTCAGCCTGGGGAAGAGAAGGCTGCGTGGAGAAGTGGGCCCATAGGGATGCTGGGGAGGGGCTCTTCATTAGGGACTGGAGTGACAGGACAAGGGGTAACGGGTTCAAACTGAAACAGGAGAGGTTTAGATTGGATCTAAGGAAGAAATTCTATCCTGTGAGGGTGGTGAGGCACTGGAATGGGTTGCCCAAGGAAGTTGCGAGTGCTCCATCCCTGGTGGAGTTCAAGGCCAGGTTGGACACAGGGGCTTGGTGCAAGCTGCTCTAGTGGAAGGTGTCCCTGGCAGTGCAAGGGGTTGGAGCTGGATGAGCTTTAAGGACCCTTACAACCCAAACCAATCTGTGATTCTTTTATATGATATTGCCCTAGATCATATTTTTGACATTTTGATCTCCTCTTGTGCCCCTTATTTGATTCATGACTTAGTGCTATTTAGGTAAAAGAAGGTTGTATGGAGCAGGCATGTTCCCTGAGTGCAGTGAGTGAAGGTATTTCTCATTCAGTATTAAGAGGAGTGACACCACACATGAAACAGTTATTTGCAGTGAACCTCTGAGAAGAAAGTAGCTGTTCTGGGTGAAGCAAAGGCACGAGTAAGAGGAGGAAACCCAGGCAGGTTGAGTCCACATGGGCCATGTGGAATTAATCTTCACCTTTTAGGAGCCAGGGAGCATTCTGTTTACAGAAATAGCGATCAGGAAAACCCACCAGATCAACTTGCAGAGCTTGAATATTTACTTGGAGACTGAAAAAATACAGCAGAGGTACCCAAATTAATCTGTGTAAGAATAGAGAATAACTACATTCTTTTCATAGAATCAGAGAATGGTTCGGGTTGGAAAGGACCTGAAGATCATCCAGTTCCAACCCCCCTGCCATAAGCAGGGACACCCCACACTAAACCATGCCACCCAAGGCTTCATCCAACCTGGCCTTGAACACTGACAGGGATGGAGCACTCACAACTTCCCTGGCCAACCCATTCCAGTGCCTCACCACCCTCACAGGAAACAATTTCTTCCTTATATCCAGTCTAAACCTCTCCTGTTTAAGTTTGAACCCGTTACCCCTTGTCCTGTCACTGCAGTCCCTAATGAAGAGTCCTTCCCCAGCATCCCTATAGGCCCCCTTTAGATAATGGAAGGCTGCTCTGAGGTCTCC
Organism: Agapornis roseicollis; assembly: GCA_002631895.1. NCBI lineage: Eukaryota > Metazoa > Chordata > Aves > Psittaciformes > Psittacidae > Agapornis > Agapornis roseicollis. The sequence goes on from NDXB01020694.1 coordinate 40,122, forward strand.
ACACAGCCTTCTCTTCCCCAGGCTGAACAGCCCCAACTTTCCCAGCCTGTCTTCATATGGGAGATGCTCCAGTTTTGGGTTTGTTCAAGTAACTGTGTAAAGCAATCAAATCCAGAGACAGTGAGTGAAGGTGCAATTGGTGGCACTGTTTTACATTGAAAGGATTTTAATTTGCATTAGACTTTGCCGTTTTCATAACCTTTCTTTGGCTGCTTCTCAACTTTTCCAAACTTCAGCTGTTATGACTGAAGTTCTTTCCATTCAGTGCCTGCCTTATGTTACATTTTTATACATGGAGGTTTCAGCCAGAGGATTTCAGTTGTTTCCCAGCCAAAAATTGAATTGTTTTGCTGAAGAGAAAAGAATAAAATTGGATGAGCAGTTTTTCCAGAAGCTCCAATTGCGTTATGCTGTAAAGGAAGGACTTGGAATTTGCTGGCAGGTAGCCCTGAGTCGGAAACGATGCCATGAAAATATGTATGTATGTATGTAGATATAAAATGTTTGTAGAACCCCAGTTTGTATGTGCTCAGGAGCATTTTAGATAGCACCACAGGTTCCATCCATGCTGAAGAGGCCTCACCAGGGGCTGCTCCTCTGTAGCTGCCTCTAGGTTGAGCCCCAAGTCAAGAAGAGAGTACTCAGGCTTTCTCACCTAACTTGATGACTGAAGGAAGTACCTCAATTAAAAATATGGTTTCCTTCTGTTCTTTCTTTATAGCAGCTTCTCTAAGAGAGTCTTGTCCTCTGGAAGAGAGTCTTTGTTGCCAGTAACTACAAAAGACTTCCTGGTGGTCCAGTCTTCTAACAGAGGAGGCCCAGTTATGTTGGCATTCAAATGGGATGAATCCAGTCAGTTCTCCAGCTCTCAGTGCCGCTGTTTAGGCATGGTAGGAGGTATAAAAGGGGAAAGAAGGAATAGTGAGGCTGGAGGAAGCAATAAGGGCATTAGTTTGCAGCATGGGGCAGAAAGGAGGGAGAATATAAAATCATAGAATAGTTTGGGCTGGAAAGGACCTTAAGATCATCCAGTTCCAACCCCCTGCAATAAGCAGGGACACCTCACACTAAACCATGCCACCCAAGGCTTCATCCAACCTGGCCTTGAACACTGCCAGGGATGGAGCACTCACAGCTTCCCTGGGCAATCCATTCCAGGGCCTCACCACCCTCACAGCAAAGAATTTCTTCCTTATATCCAATCTAAACCTCTCCTGTTTCAGTTTGAACCCATTACCCCTTGTCCTGTCACTCCAGTCCCTAATGAAGAGTCCCTCCTCAGCATCCCTATAGGTCCCTATAGGCCCCCTTCAGATACTTGGAGGTTGCTCTGAGGTCTCCACGCAGCCTTCTCTTCCCCAGGCTGAACAGCCCCAACTCTCTCAGCCTGTCTTTGTATGGGAGATGCTCCAGTCCCCTGCTCATCCTCGTGGCCTCCTCTGCACTTGTTCCAACAGCTCCATGTCCTTCTGATGTTGAGGACACCAGAACTGTCCCCAATGCTCCAGGTGAGGTATCCCGAGAGCAGAGTAGAGGGGCAGGATCACCTCCTTCAACCTGCTGGTCACGCTCCTTTGGATGCAGCCCAGGATACGGTTGCTTTCTGGGCTGCAAGCGCACACTGCAGCCGGCTCATGTTCATGTTCTCATCGACCACCACCCCCAAGTCCTTCTCTGCAGGGCTGCTCTCAATCTCCTCTTTGCCCAACCTGGAGCTGTGCCTGGGATTGCTCCAACCCAGAAATATGGTTCCCTTTTCAGTACTGCTTTTCTGAGGCTTGAGAAACACTTTTAAGGGCAACTGAAAGAGATGGTCACAGGTCTGATGGTGAAAAAGTACCTGGCTTACTGCCCTTGCATGATCTTTCATTTTCCAGTGGTAGAGAGGAAATTGCTGCCTGTACAGTGAATGTTATTTCCCTTACCAACAGCCTTGAAGCCTTTGCTGTGATGGTGATCATTTGACAGCACCTGACTTTGGTTCAGTGAAAGATTTATCAGTGACAGGTTAATTTTAGGAGGATATAGGAGATGATGTAATTTCTCTCTGTTCCTCAGATGACGTTTTGGTACCCGAGTTCCATGGAGGTCTTCCTAAGTCCTTGCTGCCTTTAAGAACTTTGAATCTTTATGAAGAGGATTATTTCATCCATGAGGTCAAGACGTTTTAGGGCTGAGGCTGAATGTATCAGTGAATTACACTCCATCTCCAGCAGATGGTGGTAAAACACCAGGGTTTGGCCTATGAAAACGTTTGTGCCTCAAGTTGAGACTGTCTCTGCCTGTATCTCAGGGGAAAAACTGCTCCATTCAGTTTAAACCATAATCGGGATGAAACAGTTGATAAACGTATTAATGCCATGTAATTAACAGGCAACCAGTGAACTAAGTTCAAAACTAGTAATCCAGCAGATAAACCATAGTGCTAGACCCTTAGGGAATGTTACTAAAGTCCCAGATGCCTTTTTGTAACTAATCCCAAGAAACCTCAGTTCTTTTCCTCTCTATTCCCCACATAAATGTGTTCCCCCCTTCCAAGGTCTGGGTTACAAGCAAACCAGCCTTGTCTGGTTGTGCTATCATGCTTTATTTTCACCTGCATTTAGAATCTGAAATCAACGTCACAGCAAAATTACTTTCTGTAGCTCACTGTGTGTGTATTTTGTGGAAGCCATTTCAATTTGGTTATGTAAAATCCTCTAAGTTACACAACCCTATTTGAGACCTACACTGTCTGAGTGTCTCTCCAGGCATGGCTTTCCTTAAACACTTCAAACGCCCAAGTCTGGCTTCCCCAAAGTCATTAACATCAGTTTAATTCTATTTCATCTGAAGTTGCTCTGCCTTTTTCTGTATACATGAATAAAAAGAAACTAGCACACAACTGCTTAAGAAAAAAGTTAGGATTGATTTATAGTGAAAGCAAGACACTCATTCAATGGGCTTTTTTGATGGATGACAACCAAAGATGTTATCCAAACATAGTTTGTATTGTCCGAACATAGTTTTCTAGGTCCAGCTACGGCTCATGTGCCAGGTTTATGTCTTCTGCCCAACTGTAGATACTCACCTCTCCTTCTGTTAAAGGTTTTTCCTTCCTCAGGCTGCCTGCTGCTTCCTAAACTGTTTTCTGACAAATCAGGTAGTAAGTTCAGGACTGGTAAGTTTGAAGTCTGTGATAGTACTCAGCAACCCATGGGGTATCCTGGGCTGCATCAAAAGGAGTGACCAGCAGGTCAAAGGAGGTGATCTTGCCCCTTTGCTCTCATGAAACCTCACTGGAGCATTGTGTGCAGTTCTGGTGTCCTCAACATAAAAAGGACATGGAGCTGTTGGAACAAGTCCAGAGGAGGCCACGAGGATGATCAGGGACTGGAGCATCTCCCATATGAGGACAGGCTGAGAGAGTTGGGGCTGTTCAGCCTGGGGAAGAGAAGGCTGCGTGGAGACCTCAGAGCAGCCTTCCGGTATCTGAAGGGGGCCTATAGGGATGCTGAGGAGAGACTCTTTATTAGGGACTGTAGTGACAGGACAAGGGGTAACAGGTTCAAACTGAAACAGGAGAGNAGGAGAGACTCTTTATTAGGGACTGTAGTGACAGGACAAGGGGTAACAGGTGCAAACTGAAACAGGAGAGGTTTAGATCGGATAAAAGGAAGAAATTGTTTCCTGTGAGGGTGGTGATGCACTGGAATGGGTTGGCCAGGGAAGCTGTGAATGCTCCATCCCTGGCAGTGTTCAAGGCCAGGTTGGGCAGAGCCTTGGGTGCCATGGTTTAGTGTGAGGTGTCCCTGTTTATTGCAGGGTGTTGGAACCGGATGATCTTAAGGTCCTTTCCAGCCCTAACTATTCTGTGATTCTATGGAAGTCTGGAAAATCAGTGAGGGTATAAGCCCCCCCTTTTTTCTTTGGGAAAACCTACCTGCATTCCAGTCATGCCAAACTGTCAGTGGCTGCTGGCAAAGGCAAACACCATCATCTTACCAGGGGGATCGGTATCAGCAACTTTGACAGACTCCTGCTCAGTTCTGGAGAAAGGGCACAGAAGTGAAGGATGTTCTGTGTCTGTAGCCATTGTCTGCAGTAAAATATGGCAGTTTCCATCAGAAGAGATTGTTGTCCGTGTTTTCCCAAGCTTCCTTCAGAAAAGCAATGCCTGTGATGATGGGGATCTCTGTATTTAACAGTCTGCACTACTACAGTGCTCATGAAGCAGTTTGGTTGGTACCTGTGTACTGGGTATAGGACGAAGCAGCCCGAGTTCAGAACTGCTTTCAGTTTTGCAGCCAAATTGTAGATCTCTCCCCTGAAGACATTTTCTAGTTCTTTCTTCTTGTACTCCAGCTCACAGAGCTCACTATAACTTTGCTCTATTATAAACGCCTTTTAAGCTGTGTGCGTGAGGTGCCTGTATTTCAAATACAACTAATACTATTTAGGTGTTTGCATGCATCATTTCACTGCAAGAGATGGGCAGTCCCACCCAGCCAGCATTTGTAAGCTCCCTTAGGATGAAGCGATGCTTTATTCCTGCTCATCTGACAAACCCCTGTCCGTGGTCAAAGATGTCGTAATTGATCTTTGTCATTAAATTCAATAACATCCAAATTTACAGATCTACCTTGTTTCAGGCTAATGTAGATAAATGAGGTTCATGGTAAATATATTAACTTTCACTTGGCACCTACGCACCTCAGCACTTTATGCCTTTGATTAACATACAAGCAAGGCTGTAAAATCAGGTAAGTGAATGCAAGGAGTAATGTTTTATTTTCCTTAAATGATATACGAGACTTAGCTATTTATAGCAAGGGGTTGGGAGAGAAATGTAAAGCTAAGCCAGTTTGAGGAGTGCTGATGCAGGAGATGCAGTGAAAAATTGATACTCATTTGAGGAAACTTCTGTAGGGAAAGTCAGAACACCGTGTAGTGGTGTGAGGGTAATTTGTTTGTGCCTTGATCATGGTCTCTACCTAATGCAGCCAAAACTTGCACTGAAGCATTTTGGAGAGATAAAACCCATGGTTTTGTGCTTAGTTACCAGAATACCTTTGTAGGGGCTGTGTTAGATCATTTGTATGGAAGTCTTAAAAGCAGGATGTCTGCAGGCAGTGCTGCAGCTCAGCATCCGCACTGGGTGTACTAAAGAAGCTTCTCCAGCTTGATCCTCCACAATGATCATTGTGCAGGAAACCAGACTGGATGATCATCCTGACCCCTGCACAATGGGACACATTCCCATCAGAGAAGGCTTTTTATGCAAATGTGATGTGTCTAAGCTAAGAATCAACAGAATTTAGGGAAGGATCACCTCAGAGAGACAATTCCCTTGACAAAGGGGAATAAAAACAGAAGGTATAAAAAAGGGTTTATCCATTGCAAGGGGAACTGCTCAGATCTTACTGAGTCCACACCAGGGGAGTTTTCAAAGCACCTCACTTGAGCGCAGCAAAAATACTGACTCATTTCAGACCTGTTTTCTCACTGGTTTTGACTCATGGAAAATACAAATAGGCAAACCCTTTAGCTTCATTGGCATTAAGGGAAAATCTGTGACAGGTGACAAGGATGCTGCATCTCTGAGGAGGCTGCACAGGAGCCATTTGTCTCCACAAATAATGAGCAGATATGAAGAGTCTGATGAAGGTAATCACAAACAACTTGTCTGTTTTCCTTGATGGAGAATCACTGTTGAAAAAAAGCAAGTTTAGACAGCAATCAGAGAATCCCATTTGAAGAGGGGAGGGTTTTCAGCACAGACACAGTGGGAAATGGTAGAGAACGTGAGCAGAACAGCTCTCCCACTGGAGTAATGCTGGAGTAGATTACTATGCAGATACTCCTGTTTCAGAGTGAAGTTTTCTTTCATTGCAGATACTTAGTTTGCTTCCAGAACAGAATCCATTTCAGGAATAGAAACTTATGTTTTGCAATAAGGAGCCTACAAGGGAAGATGCTGTAGAAGAGCAATCATTCACCTGTGTATTTCGACTGGCCTGTATTTACAGAGGGTCAGAAAAGTCTGCAATGAAATGCTGTGGTGGCACTGCTGCTTTCCACCTCCTTAGCCATAGGGCTGCCCTGGCCCTGTGCTCCAGAATAGCTTTCCTGGACTTTCCTACTGCCAAGCTCTGAAATGAGAAGTCCCTGGTTAAAACTCCTCTCAGAAAACAGATTAGAGAGGAAAGAAAAAGGTATTCAGAAGGATCACCAGGTTAGATGAAGCCTTGGGTGCCATGGTTTAGTGTGAGGTGTCCTTGCTTATGGCAAGGGGGTTGGAATTGGATGATCTAAAGGTCCCTTCCAACCTTAACTATTCTATGACAATATAATTCTATGATCATGTCTCCTCCTGAACCCATTCTGCAGATTAGTATCTCTGTAATGTCTTCCCAAAGGATTCCTCTTTGTCATGCTGTTTCTTCTGTGGACTTTTTCTCCCTGTTGGATTCTAAAGGGAATTTAGAATTTTCAAAAGGAAAGTGACTTTGCTTCAATGGGAAAGTGCAGTATCGAAACATCACAGGACTCAGCACTGTTTACTTCAATCAAGTTAGGAATGAGAGAACAATATGCAAGTGTGTATCTTCTATATCTGAAGGGGGCCTACAAGGATGCTGCAGAGGGACTCATTGTCAGGGACTTTAGTGATAGAACAAGGGGTGATGGGGTTAAACTGAACCAGGGGAAGTTCAGGTCAGATATAAGGAAGAAGTTCTTTCCTGTGAGGTTGCTGAGGCACTGGCACAGGGTGCCCAGAGAAGTTGTGAATGCTCCATCCCTGGCAGTGTTCAAGGACAGAGCCTTGAGTGACATGGGCTGGTGTGAGGTGTCCCTGCCCATGGCAGGGGGTTGGAACTGGATGAACTTAAGGTCCTTTCCAACCCTAACTATTCTATGATTCTAAGTGGATCCTGGGAGGTGTCAGTCCATTACCAGGTCTGTCAGACATCTGTGAATCCTGGGGCAACAGCACAGGATCCATCACAACTACCATATGTAGACATCTACTAAACCACTGGACTCGGCAGACTGGACTGCCTTTACAACTGATGGAAGGAAACACATGCTTTCACCTGAGCTATTCTAGATACTTGCTGTAGGATGTGATACCCCACAAAGATAAAGTGCCTCTTTGTTTCCACCTGTTACAAAGCTAACCAAGGATGATTAGCTCAGGTGTAGCAGACATCTACAGTTAAGTGAATTAAGCTGAAAGCCTGGTGTCTTTTAATACCTTTTATATAGTGAACCTATGTCTTTTAGTTGTGATCCTCAAAGGGGGATAAAAGGGTGTGAGCATAGATCATGATGGGCTTCAGATCAGGACATCTGAGGCTCTGAGAAAGATTATCTCTTCTCCTATCATGAGGAAATCTAAAGAGTTTTGAAAATGTATCTATGGAAAAAAACCAATATAATAAATCCTGACAGTGCTTCACTCTGTGCTTTCCTTTCAAGGTCACCATGAATTAATATTGGAGATCTGTGCAATCAGTTGTAGATGTCCGACGAAATATGGCAGGCAGTTAAGCTATTCGTCATAACTCCAGTGCTTCACTCCAGTGTCCTCGTGGGTCTGCTATTCTGGGTGCTTTCTTCTTGCAATAGAACACTTGGATGAATATTTCCCTGTTATCTCGATAAGGGTGTTGGTGGAATGGTGTCCTGTGAGTTTTTTGTTGTGTGGGAAGTTGCTGTGATTTGTTCCCTGAGCAGGTATATATTTTCCCTTTCTTTTTATAAAAGCTGTTCCCTTTCTACCCAGCTTTTGATTCATTGGTGCTACAGGATGGTATGAACACCCAGATCTCTAGGATTGATTCGATTTAGTGCGTTTGGAGCTCTGTGGCTCTTATCTCCTCATGATCTTCAGCAAGGTTACACGGGTAAGACTACTGATGAGATAAATCTGAGCTATTACCTTCATTTTACAAATGGAAAAGTGAGACACATAAGGACTTGCATTGAACTTTGTATCAGGCTGCAAGTATTTCAGTCAAGATATAACAAAGTTTGTGGCACATTTGGGAAAAGAATCTAGAACACCTAAATCTCATTGAGCTGTACAGATGGTAACATGGGTCATGATAAGGATTGCACTCAACCTTGAGTAGCCCTTGCTTTCTGTTTTAGATCACCAGTTTACATGTCATTTACATCGCCACTGTTGTGGTGGTGATTGAAACCAGGACCAGTGTCCACTGGCATTTTACACTGGAGCAACACAGCTCTGAAAGGCTCAGCAGGGCTGAAACATTGAGGCATGCATCCATTTCAACTGGTGCAGTGTTGCTTGTATCCTCAGCTGCAGTAACATCCACAGGCGGGATAGCAGCCCGGCTTCACAGAGCATAGGCATGTGCATCAGGCAGTCTCTGCACCCTCTGAGTTCTCTTACTCCAGGAAAAAGTAATAATGGGTCACTTGCATGCGGGTCTGACTCAGAACAGCAGCATAAAGCAGAAAGAAGTCATGCAAACCTGATGGCTTTATACATTGGAGCTAGTCTGTCGTGGTTTAAACCCAACCAACCAAGCAGCTCGTTCACTCACTCAACCCCCCTTCTTGCCC